>JANTCA010071823.1:0-15418 GCA_024741275.1 Chironex yamaguchii
GTAGTAGTAGTAGTAGTAGTAGTAGCAGTAGTAGTAGTAGTAGTAGTAGTAGTAGTAGTAGTAGTAGTAGTAGTAGTGGTGGTGGTGGTGGCAATAGTAGTGGTGGTAGTAGTGTAAACTCAATTTACTTCATTATAACGGTAAAATACAATTCAAGTCTTACTTTACAGGTAACTTGAAATTGACTACTTGAATCTTTCACATGTATAAACCAAACTTAACTCACACAATATTTGCAAGAATTACAATTACTTTTTCCTAAAATTTCATTAGTTCTGAATGTGTCCATTCTTTATTTCTTAAGCAAAATACGTAATAAGTTGTTCTGATTGCAATGTTTCTAATTTTTTTGACGATGTAGTTTTTTGCATTATAATCCTTTAACATACCAATGAAATCTTTTGACGTTTTACCAAATTTCGCAAGAGAGCTGATTGAAAGATTGATGAATTTAACTTGTTCATACTGATTTGCCAGCTCTTTAATCAAGTTATCATACTTTTGCTGCTTACGTACAGAGGTATCATTCAGATTTGGTTCAAAGCCAACATTCAGCTCCAGGATGTATAGGCATTTACAATATAAAGTTAAAAGAAGGCCGGGACGTAATTCGTGCCCAGTTATGACTGAGGGACTGAGGTACTCAGAAAGATCAGCATAGATAACTATGTTCCTTACATATTCCAAAGTAGAAGTAATGAAAGTTAGGATATAGTCGTGGCGCCATGTAAAGCAAACCTGTTCAAGGTACACTTTGCAACCAGAAACTACATGAAGAATTGACTCACGCATTAAGCAAAGAGAGCAATCGGCACTAGATGAAATACCCCATTTAAACAGATTGGATTTTGTTGGCAGAGTGTTGTTGAGATAGCGAACAGTGACATTAAATATCTTCTTTGGCATATGACTTTGAGTGGACGCCAAAGAGAGTTAAGTGTAGATAAAGAGAAATTAGTCACATTTAAGAAGAAGAAATTGCAAGATAAGGTGTTGTGTCTGTCTTCACGCTCTGTACGAAATGCTTTAGGGACATCCTTTGTGTTCTTATAGACATCATACTGAATATTCGTATGTGGATTTACAGAGCTCTCTTATATCCTGGTTTGGGGATGTTCTTAGGGCATTACGACACACTGTCTGGCACTGGCAATATTTGATAGAAGGGAGATAGAGGTTTAAGCCAAATTTGTTCCTAGAAAGAAAGATGTTGCTAAGAGTCCCAGAGATTGGTATTTCAAGCCACGTATGGAGGAGATCAGAGAGTACATTATCAAGTTGCTCAGACAACCAAGTTTTTGAGAGGTCAGAAACCGTTAGATGGCAAGAGATTTTTGCAAGCAGATAGCGATGGTAAAGCAATGACTTATTTTTGGGATGTAAGGGAAGAAGATAAATTTTTGACAAAATATCTTTATCAGTGTTCCGATTTCTCAATTTCTGAGTCTGGTTAGACATTTTGAAGTCAAAATGACGACGCAAGTAACGAAAAGATTTTCCCTGTTTTACAGTTGCGATTGGCTTGTTATCGAGTAAAAGGTTTGAGATCTTGTTATGTCACACATTTGTCCACTCTAATGATCATTGCAGCCCATTCACACCATATTGAAAAACGATTGAGAAGTAACTGGTTCCCATACTCTTGCCCACTGATGACTGCTGCATCATCTGCAAACTGGAACTAATGAACTGGATTTAAGGACAATGTACCTTCTGTAAAATACTATAACTATAACGAAATTTTTTGCATTTAATATGTTGGATGAATGTGTTGAAGCACTAGTTGAAGAGAAGTAAACTTAAGCAGTCACGTTGCAAAACATCACGTCGAACAGGAATAAATGAAGTAGAAAAGTTTGTGGTAATGATAGATGTGGAGAAGTCGCTATGTATAAGGCATTGTATGTGTGCAAAAATATGATGGTATTTTAAAACTTTTTCAAACAAACCATGGCGGACCTCCCCAAATACATTTTTGAGATCAAGTAGTGTTATAACAAGAGAGCTTATCTGAGCTCTGCTGATGATAGATGCCATCTGGGCTGTATGTTCTAAAGTACTTGAAAGTTTAGAGGTGAATCCTTTCTGAATTTTCCTTTCAATGAAATTGTTCTTGGATAAGAAGTTATAAATAAAATTTCGAAGGCAGGAGTGAAAATTTTTAGTGGTACAGATTTTAGTATGACGAAAATTGGAAGTGTTATCTGTGTCACATTTTTTGTGAAGTAGGATAATTTATGTTTTTTTCCATTTCATTGGAACTACACAAGAAGTCCAAACAGTAAGGAATTAATTCTGTAAACAAACGTATGGACAGCGTTTGAAGCATATAACTGATAGTTAGTGACGTGGACGAGGTAAACCAGATGCCTTCATTTAACTTGATTACATTGGTGACTTCTTGGTATGTAGGAGGATCGAGATTGAAAGCAAATTATAGACAACAAAGTGTCGGAATCCAGGAAGGGATAAATAAGGATCTTTGGGGGTTTAGACAAGAGAAAGTTTTTGTAAGATATCTTGTACATTGTACCATCTCAAATGTGGGCAATTGCATCATCCCCTGCTCTAAAACGTTCTTTACGTATCCCAAGAAGTTTCTTTTAGGACAAATGTCGTGATCCCGAATTACATCATTGTTTGCACTTAATCCTTGATTTATGTAATTTTGATCTCAAGAGCCGCCAAACAAATAGCTGTTTAATGTCGACATCTCTTGTTTTAAAGTCTCTCAAGGTCAGCGTTAAATCCTTGACAGATGAATCCTTGTATTTGTTGTTTAAGTCTGCATCACCTCTCCTGTCAACACATCTAAACTTGTACTTGAAGAAAGTATAAACAGTCTCGTTCATTCCAACTTTATTTCAACTCAAATTTTCCAGACCTATTGGGCGGTTGGTAAAAAAGGCCCTGAAAAATTCGTTGGCTGTTTCCTATTGTATTGATAACTTTGGCAATAAAACTCCATCTTTTAGATGAGATTTATAATCAAAGTCGAATCCACTTTCTTTTTCCAAATTAAAATTTGCTCAGCAGTCATTATCAACAGTCTCTGATTTGCTTATTAACATCTCTTATTGCAGATCATTTAATAAATTACCATTTAATCCATGTATGACCTTGCAACTTCTGTGGTGATTTTTCAATTCATTTAGTCCTTTACATTTCTTTCCACAACAGCATTTAATAAATGTAGAGTTAATAGGGACTTTTTAGCTTAACGTGCTGGGCTACTGAAGGCATGATAATCCATCCAATCATTAATTTCACTTCCATTACTCTTCCTCTTATATTGCCAGGTATGCCGGCCAAGAGGTACAAAGTCTTTTCCACAAAAAGAACAAAGTACAAAAAACCCTGGAAAACCCCAGTGGAAGCAAACGAATCATGTTCAATACCTATACTAAAATGCACTTACAACCCACCAAGAAAACAAGGTAAATAGCTCTGATTCAAGTAAGTAAATCCTTCAAACGTAGGACATGTACGAAGCACGTCTGCTCTTTGCTCAATGTCTGTAGTAGTGGTAGTAGTAGTAGTAGTAGTAGTAGTAGTAGTAGTAGTAGTAGTAGTAGTAGTAGTAATAGTAGTAGCAGTAATAATAATAGTAGTAGTAGTTGTAGCAGTAGTAGCAGCAGCAGTAGTAATAGAAGTAGTAGTAGTAGTAGTAGTAGTAGTAGTAGTAGTAGTAGTAGTAATAGTAGTAGCAGTAATAATGATAGTAGTAGTAGTTGGTTTTATAGGAGAGGATCCGACTTCTTCCTCTCCCAACGCTCCTCCTTTCCCGGCTTGGACTTGGGACCTGGCAATGGCTTTTGCTGTATAGTCCTATGAGGGAGCAGCAGGCCTGTTGCAGTGGATACAGATAAACTCAGGTGTAGGCATATCTTCTTGGGGCTGCATCTTCCTCTTGGCCCACTTTTCCTCTGCCTGGTGCATCTGGTCCTGCTCGTCAGGTATCCCTATCTACAGCAGCCACCTCCCAGGTGTCTAAATTGATAGTGAGTGCCTTAAAGTCACATTCACAGACACCCTAAAAGCAGAGCTGAGGTCTTCCAGTTGGTCTCTTCCCTGATACCTGTTCTCTGTACATGAGATCATTTTGGATGTGGCCATCTTGCATACCAGCAACATGTCCCAGTGAGCAAAGGTATCTCTATGTCATGAGGACATAGATGGAGGCGATTCCGGCTCTCTCCAGCACTGTGTTGATGGGAGCATTAAATGCCTTGGATGCAACTCAAGCAGCACATTTGTAATGTGATGAGCCGCTTTTCTTTCCAGAGTGGAGGGTTCACATTTTGCTGCCATAGAGTTGACCTGGTTAGCCTGGACAATGTTGTTGTTGCCCTTCCAGCATATTCATTGAGCTCAGAGGCAAGGGAGAGGCTGTCAGAGATTGTGGATCCCAGGTACAGAAACCTGTGTACTGCATCCAGCTCATAGTTGGAGATGGTTGAGGATGGCTCAACAACATCTTGTCCCATCACTTGGGACAATGAGATATGCATAGAGTTACATGTGGTGGTTAGTAGACAAGACATAATTGTGAGCCATCAAACATTGAAGTGCAAATATGGCATGCCATTGGCTATCTGAAAACCAATCTGTGATGATTTAATTTGCGACCTGGCCACTAGCATTTTTGCAGGCTAGAAGTGTATTACTTTCCTTTGCGGGTGGTTTTGAGTCCATCAAACATCACTGATGAGTGTCCAAGAATAAGCAGGGAATGTGTTATTTATCTGAAAGCAGCTAGATATTTCATACCATAAGCACCATAGTTGTAATTAGTCATAAAACAACCAGGGAGATAATTTTGATCAAAGTACAGAATATTGAAGACAGACCATAATTTGTTATAGCAGATTCTACTACACTTTAAAGTTATTTAAGAGGTCCCAACTTTTATTTGAAGGTAAGAAGATAAAGACAGTTTTTATAACAATTTACTAAAACTGGTCATGAGTAATCAAACAGGGCTAAAGGTAGGAAGTTCCTATACAAACTGATGTGCAGGTTAGCCATGAGTAGCTTACCTTAGACATCACCTACCGTAAACGACTGGGTTTGTATTTTTGTTCATATCTGTTGGCCTATTTTCACTTAAAGTTCTGGATAATTGCTGCATAGAGATTTTTTTCCATCAGCTGAGCTTTGCCTGTAGGACAGTGGAAAATAGTTGCTTAGTTGAATGAACATTTTTCAATTTTTATAGGTATGGATTCATCCTTGCCAAAATGTCGCAAGGCAAAGGAAATTCGAAAAGAAAGAAAATTGCAAAAGCTAAAATTTAATGCAGGCAAGGTAATGTTGCACTTTCGGATTGCTTTGTCATTTTAGCTTTATGTAGATTGCTGTCGACTGAAATGCTATGTAGTTTTAGATCATAGTCATCCTGTTGTTTTTAAGTTTAGAAAGTGTTTTCCATTAGCATAGTGTTGCTTCTGTTAAGCATGACTACACCATGACTATACTACAGAACACTTGATTATGCTTCAAGAATCTATACAGCATTAGATTACACGACTCTACATTACCTTACACTACACTACACTACACTACACTGCACTAGACTACATTACACAACACTACACTGCACTATGCTGCACTACATTACAGTACCCCATAGCATACTGCGCTACACTATACTGTTCTGTAGTACACTGTGTTACGCTAACTATGCTGCACTGCAGCGTAGTACCTCACAGTTTGCTGCACTTTATTCGGCATCATGACAAACATCTTACACTTTGCTGCACTAGATCATGCAAGACTTTACTACATTACATTACATTACATTACATTACATTACATTACATTACATTACATTACATTACATTACATTACATTACACTGCTCAACATTGTTTGTGAGTGCAAAACACTATGCTGCATTGCAATTCATCAAATGTCTCTATGCTACATTACACTAATGCCTTGATGTGTCACTTTTTTAATCTGTAGGAAGGAAAGCAGTTAACTGAGACAGACCTTACTTTAAAAAATTGTGCCAAAAGCACAGAGAAAAGTATCGAAGATTATATTGATGAGCCATCAAAATTTACAAAATCTGCTCACAAACTTGAAGTAAGTCTTCTGTGTACTAGTTGTCTACTTGTCTTTGCACTCTGAGAAGCATTTATGAAACTTGCCTGACCTTACAAAAGTAATAAAACTTTCACGTTTGATTGAATGTATATTTCCAGTTTTATCAATGTATAAGTCTGCAATCGATACCTAAATAAAAAGGATCTTGAAGATGTGAAGAGATTAGTGAACCCTTTTTCCCTGGTTAACATACACTGTATGGGCTCTCACCACCTTAGAAGCCACTGTACCCAAGCTGTACGGTAACGGCTATATTAGAGTTTTGCTCTGTTTACGTATGATTGAAATGTTCATGCTAAGGTTATAAAATGAACTCAGCTTTAAACAGGCAACTTAATTTTCGTATTGTCGTCAGAATACCAGTTGCCAATGATAAAAATGAATAACTTTTTGTAAAATTAAGAAGTTATTCCTTAACTGTTTTTGTGTCTGCAAACCATTTTGGCAGCATCATAATTAGCAAAAGGATACTTTTGAGGGAGGGGTGGTTGACTCCCACACTGTCACATATATAATTGGTTCATCCGTTTCAACTATGCTTCTATAATAATTGACATAATGTGTACAAAAACACAAACTCATTGTAATGATTTCCATTTAAGGTGGCCAAAACAGTGGAGAAGATAGCATTTACCAAGGTCGTCTAGATGCAGCAACTGATAAAATGCTCTTCATAAGAGAAAAAAAGGCATAATACGTATTCTTATGTGAAGACAATGAGTCTATTTTATGACAATATGCCTGTAAAACACCATGGATGTTTTATTATAGTACGTATGTGGTTAATAGACACTTTGTTGTCTGCTTGCTAATTTTCCTTGAAGGTGAAATTGTGCAGAGTGGATTTGAATTCTGCTGAATTTTGCAATTATTTTCCCCTTGGTTTTCAACTATTCTGTAAATACCAAGAACATGTACATCGTGATCCACCAGAAAAGTTGACTGAGAGACGGGTAAGGCTTATAGCAGTTAATGTTGACTTTAAATGTCTGTTAAGTGAGATTTTCCTTCATGGAAGTGACATTATGTCCAGAGCTACCCTGATCAGGACGATATAATCTACCATCATGACCGTACTATAATTATGTTCTCATACAAGAAACAATGTTGAAACAATGTTGTACTAACAAATGGTCTCCATTGCAAGAGTCAAGTTTTTGTATTGATTTGACTGCCTAAATTGTCACCTAGGTCAGGCTTGTGCGGTCACATCCGCAATCTGATGAATTCACAGAGTCATTCGAGACAGAATTTTTGTTATTTCAAAAATATCAAGTTGCAATTCATAAAGAACAACCCTATGAAAACTCTGAGAGCCAGGTAAATTGCCACTTTGATTTCACTTGCGTAATCTTACTTGATCTGGTTCTCGATTGACCTTTCTTTGATTCCATTGTTCTTCTTTCTTATCTCATTGATCTGTTTTGACGTACATTAATTTCTTTTGATCACATTTGAACTTGCTTGATCTCACTTGATCTTGTTCAACCTAGGTCAGTCTCCTTTGATCTTCATTGAACTTGCTTGATCTTGTTTGATCCCACCTAATGTCATTTGATCTTGTTAAATCTATGTTAATCTTTAACTGGCATCAACAAATTTCATGTTGATCTCATTTGCTCTTTCTTGCTCACTTGATTTCACTTTACCTTTCTTTTCTAACTTGACGTCAGTCAATCTTACTTGTTTTCATTTGATCTGATTTTATCTCGCTTGAGTTTGCGTGACCTTCTTTGAGCCTACTGGATCCCATGTATTGTTATTTGATCTTGATCCTAATTTGTGATGCACAGTCTCACATGATGTCATTAAAATCGTGTGATTTTCTTGGTCTTGGGTAGTCTTTTTGGTCTTTGCTAATCTTTCGTATCACTCTTGTTTGATCTCATTTGATGTTGCTTGATCATATTAGATCTTGTTTTATGTCACGTACACTGACTTGACTGTGCTTGATCATATGATCTCCCTTTCTCTCATTTGATTTTTCCTTGTGTTGCTTCATTATAATTGATCAAATGGTCTCTTGTTTGATGTTGGTTTTTTCGTACGGTCTCAGTACGTTTCTTTGACCTGGGTTGATCCTGTGTAACCTCCTTTGATCTCATTTAATTTCTCGTAGTTTGGTTTGCCCTTACTTGCTATTTCCTGATCTCATGTGGTTTTACTTTGTCTCTTCATATTTTTTTATCTTGTTAGATTAAGCTTGATTTCTTTTACTTCTTTTTATCTTGTTTGGTTAAGCTTGATTTCTTTTACTTCTTTTTACCTGGTCTGTGTTCGTGCTCAGTCTTACTTGATCTCTCTTTATTTTGTTTAATTCCATCCACTACTTTGTAAGAGGCTACCTGATTGCTGATTAAGTGATGACCAGTTTACTTAAGTAACTTTAGGTCACATTTGGAGTGTAATTTATGACTAAGATATGCAAATAGTAATTTGTAATGCTACAATTATTGCACAGATGATTTAAATAAATGAAATAGAGCAAGAATTGCAGGTTTCATACTTTACTTGCTTTATACTAGCCCATTTAGTTTAGTCCTTCCCTCTATCTGTCTATACCCCCTTTTGCTTTCTTTCCCTTGTCACACAAAATTCACTCATTCTCCCTCTCTCCTTGTCCCATTGTGGTTGTCTCTCCCTCTTTTTCTGGCTCCCCCATGTTTCTCCTCCTCCCCTATCTCACTTTTCGCTGTCTCACCATTGTTTCTTCCCCTTTAACAGGATTAACTTCCTTTTTACTAGATGCCTTGTTATCACTTGATGTGTAAATGTGTTTGTAAGTGGTCATTAAGTTTGGGCTTGTCGTCAAAACACTAATAGAAGGTATATGCTTTTTATTCTGTCTTTATATTCTGAAACTTTATAACTATTTATGAACTCACTTTTTAGCTACTGCATTGTGATTTGTTTTTATTACAGTTCCGACGCTTTCTGGTTGACTCACCGCTTGAGGTTAGCAAATACAAAGTTATATGGTGTTTTATTGGAGGTCTGTTTTGAAGTCTCTGGACTGTTTTGCTTGACAAATAATTATTTATGCACTGAATTGGGGTAGTGGTTTGTTCCTGTTGCATGTTGTTTTAACATGTTAAAAGTGTAAACCTAGCTTGTGTCGAGAGAAGGAATTTGTGTTTGCCCTCTGGTTGTTCTACTAAGTTTTTTTGGCAGTTATCGTATCGTCCCACCTTATTTTCTAATTCTTTCTTTCCTTTGTACTATCTCTCTTTGTCTTTTCTCACCCAATACTTGTTTCACTACTTTCTTATGTATCCTTCCTTACATTACAAATTCTGCTATGTTTTTTCTTGTCTTATGATGAATCTATGTGATCAGTGTCAGACGAAAAGCTTTATAGATGTCAGTTTCACTTAAGACAATTTTTATGTGTTTTAATGGCCATATGTCTTTGCAAATGTATTTCGTCTTCTCGGCATAAAAGGTAAGCAAAATTAATAGAGAACAGAAGTCTAGTTATGACTATGAGTGTGTGCCACTAGGGCATCAAGCCTAGGTCTCATGACTGCAAAACAGCTCAATACGAAAGATCAAAAGACTTAGTCATTCAACCCAAATCACCACCATGCTATTGTGTGTCTGGCTATTTGTGTATACATGCCGCGTGTGTTTGTGCTCTAGTCCTCTCCTCAAATCTCCCTAGCAAGACATCTTCGCAATTAAAACCCTGCTGCATTATTAGTGCCATGATTTCCAAAACTAACAAGGTTGCAACAATACCCTTACGAATGGCATATACATATTGATTATTGCCTATTGTTGTAACATCCTTTATAATTTCCTGTACAGACAAAAAGCATGTCACGTTCCTTCAGATTCAACCAATATCATCGATTACACCTTGTTGAATATTAAAATGTAGCGCAAATAAATTTAGAGTTCACATATAAAGCTAGGTTGACTGTGAAGACAAGGCGTAATCCTGTCCTGAGTAAAGCTGTCTGTGTCTATTATTTGTTTTCAGAATCGTTGTTAATATTTTTCTTACTAATTTCAAACCAATATATTAAGCAAACATGTTTGAGTATAGCCTGAAGTGGTGCGCAGTAAACTCAAGTTGTCAGCATGAAACGTGCTATTGAACTATTACAATTCTTTTGCTTTTGAGCTATAGAACCATACACTGGTTGTGCAGTAATTTCATATGTGGTAAGTGGAGATTAGACGTGCCAGTTCTGTTGTATTGTTTTTTTTGGCTTCCAGGCAGAATATCCAGGATCTGATTCAAAGGTACCACCCACTGGCCTTGGGTCGTTTCATCAGCAATATTTTCTTGATGGTAAGATATTCAACATTATTATTGGTCTTGTCTTTGTTTTACCATTTCTGTCAACTGCAACAGGTTTGCTAGATAGTAAGGTGAGGGAAAGATAAGATGATAAGAAAGTTATGTGGTCAGGCTCAGTTTTGGGTGTATGATCAAGTTGCTTTGATAGTGCATGGCTTTTCTACTTCCATTTGATAGGAGTTTTCATTGCCAATGCAGCATTCAGCTCCATTCTTTTGTTAAGTCTAAGAATTTGCTCTGGTGTGCACTTACATGCATCCTGGCAATAGGCATTTACTGTTGAAATATCATGGAATAGGACTCCTTCAAATTATGGTGATGAGACTTGACCATTATCTTAAATGATGCCATTTGGTCATTGTCTCATCTAGATTTTTACAGTGTAGATCAATGAAAGTAATAACATCTGATGGTCTTGATGGCATTGAGGGAACATCATATGACAGTTTGTTTTACCTGCGTTCTGCTGCCCTGTAGAGTTAATCAGGAACATTTTACCTTTGCAAAGCTGGTGATTCATGGCTTTTTATAACTGTGCCATTGTAGCATAATGTGTTCCTAACAACTGTATTCCAGAGCAATGCAAACAATTATTTTTACTTTTTATTTACTCTTTTGCTAAGTAATGGTGTTTTTGTTGTTCATACTTGTTATCAATTTTGCAGTTATTTGTTCATTTCCCAATGGCATACATCATACGTACACTTTTCTTTGATGCAAATATTAGCTATTTCTTAATGGATAACATATACTCTTCAAAAGTTTAGGAAAAGGTATTTGAATCTTCCATTCATAATCATCAAGTGCCATTTTTATGACTGATTTGTTGAGATTTTTTATTTTTTACTGATTTTTTATTTTTTACTGATTTTTTACTTTATCTGCATTGGTAATCTTCCTTGTAATATCCATTTGTTCATTCATTTTCTTTTTCCTAAAGGCAAGCTGATTGCTGTTGGCGTTCTTGATATCTTGCCACATTGTGTGTCATCCAAATACTTTTTCTATGATCCAGAGTGTGAATTTTTATCATTAGGAACCTTTTCAGCACTTCAGTGAGTATTGGTATATCTACAAGGTAACCTTATTTAACAAACGAATAAACTTTCTTTAGTCCTTGATACCAGCAAAATACTGATAAAGAAAGGACAGTTTTACCAAAGAGCTGTATTTTTCCTTGCTAAAGGCATGTTGCTATGTATGTGTATATAGTCACAAACACTTGCCTTATCTGTAAGTGTTATGAGGTTTCTGATTTGGGTGCAAGGGCCCTCTGAATACCCTACAGCTGATCTAAGCAATGTAACCTTTATCTTTCTTCTCCATGAACAAACCTCGTTTTTTTCCTTACACCTATAGTTACAGAGAATGGGCAGTCCTTTCTGCACTTTTCATTGCATGGAATTAAGTCAGGATTCTGATTTCTGAGAATTCATTTTTGTGCACTTGAAGCAACTTACTGTCTCTTTATTATCATCTGAAGGCTATTCTGTACCTTTCAATGATTAAGATAACACAAGAGAAGTAGTTATTTTACTTAACCGTTTCTATTTATAAGGGATCATTGCAAACAGCTTTATCATAATGTAACAACATTATGGAGTATGATTGGGAAAACTCCTCCTGTTTTATGTATGGGTTTCCTTTGAATTTTAGAGAACCTAACTGGAAATACTGTGAAATTGTTTGCATAACAAAACTTCGAAAGCGTTCACTTTGGTTTAACATAGTTGACAGTTAGAGAAAATATGTTATCTGTTTACAAGGATTATTACATTTCAATTGCAAATTTCTGTATTTATATGAAGCCTGTTTAATTGAGTTTATTTATCCTAAAAATTGGGGGCACATGGTCATTTGCATTTATCATTATTCTCCCCAAAATGCAATGAATATGTTTAATTCTGCTATGAATCAGTATTGTTTCAAATTTAACTTGCCTATTAGTGATAAGGCCCCAAAATGCCTTGGAAAGTGTTCCATTTTAAAACAACAGAATTTTATGAAAAAGTATGGTCTCATGTTGTTGTGAATTTAACAAAGTAATGTTAATGCATAGCAACTATTACATCATGTAAAGCAATATAGCTTTGTTAAATTAAGGCCCCTACTGTCCAGTAAAGTTTGTCCATTTGGTCTGATACTGGCATAAGTTGTTTTGTGGCAACATGCGTTTTTGGGAGGTTTTTATTTTTAGTTATTTCTTTTCACTTGTGTTTGGTTTCTAGGGAGATTTATTTTATACGGAGTCTACATCAAGCTTATCCTGAAATGAAGTACTACTACATGGGATTTTACATTCATTCCTGTCATAAAATGAGATATAAGGTATGGTCTAAAACTAAGTAAGTAAATAAATAACAACTACTCGCTGTGTAAAAAGTATGGTTGTGGAGGCTGGGCAATAATGGAAATGATTCAGCAAAATATAGAAGCACTTAGAATGAATACTACTTGGAATATCTTTTGGGGAAAGAAGCAGTAATGATTATATAGTGAGAACTTTAGAAATGATAAGCAAAAACCAGTGATCTTCATGTAGAATGTTAGTAAAGAGAAAACTGTATTGTTGGGGCACCAAATGCGAGGCATGATAACCACATTAAGAACTCCTGTAATATGACAAGAGTGCAGTGAAAGCCAATAAGAACCTGGCAGGAGAACATCGAAGACTGAACTGCCCTCAGCCTGCAAAAAGCCTGCCACCAGACTCCAGGGCCAGGATGAGATGGCCTGGGCCCCAGCATTGCTCGCTGAAGTGGCGCATCTGGGAACATTTTTAGATCATGCCCTTTTATCCTTAAGCCTTGCCCGTACACAGTTGAAAACTAAGTTTAAGATGGAGATGCCTTCCTAAATCTTGCTGGGTAAAACAAACTTCTAACAGAAGATAGTGAACTAATGATTTTCATTATAACAAAGCAGTAATTAATCAAGGCTAACTTCAAACTTTTTTTCTTGGAGGCCGCTTGAGGCCCCAGGCCCCCTTGTAACTTCTGTGGTTGCCCCCTCTTGAAGATACTGCCAGACTTGCAACAGAAACACAGACATGTCCTGGGTGCACCAATGGATTAAAGAGCTGGTTCTGATTACAATTATAATAATGAGGAGGAGGACCCACTTATGAGTGCATGCCAGCTGTGCTCCACACACCGAATTGCACAAAGTCTTTGTGGTCTGCAGGAGAGACAGATCAGTCTTAACGTATAATCTAGGTGCCACAATTTCACACTTTTGCGAGATATTGTGACTGATTTTATTTAAAACGATGTTTAATTAGCCCTCTGGGATCCAGTATGCTGAACAACATGACTGGCCTGCAATCTGACAACATGACTGGCCTGGGGTTATTCATTTATTTTAACAACTCACCAATCACAGCTCAGCCTGCCATCTAATAATATTATAGTATTATTTTGTTGCAACTAAAATTGTTAATAAAGTGTTATCAGTTACATTTTGGTGATAATTAAGTTTAATAACTCTTGGTTTTGCATTTCTGTATAGTTAAAACTGTTAATGTGAACACTTTTTTGATGCTATGCAAGACAGTAACTACTAATAAAAATGTTGATGGCTCTTCGATAGGCATCAGCAATTTTTAGCTAGACTAAATTTCTAATTGTTCATATTTAGATTTGAATTTCTTAACTGTCTATTATTTTGCAATTCTTACATCCAATTCAGGGTCACTATCATCCATCTTTTTTGCTTTGCCCGGAAAAATTTACATTTGTACCAATCAGTCAATGTATCCCAAAGCTGAATGAAGCAAAGTATAGCCGACTTGACAATGGAGAGGATACCAAAGAAGGTATTTGGTCATTATTGCTACTCATTGCTATTGTCATGATCAGTACAAGCATCTTTAGCATCATTGGTAGTAACAACGAAACCAGAGGAAACACTACCACCACCTCCTTTATTATCAATCATAATGAATTATATAATCATTGACATTGTTACCATAGTATCATTAATCATATTGACCATCATCATCACAATCGTCGTAAAATTATAGCTAAGCATTAAAATGTGACCAAATGCAAGGAGAAGATTTTTGTTCTATTCAAATATTTCACTGTTCCACTGTGCACATGCTGTCCTGTGAACAAAGTTTTTGTATACAGAGCAATTGCCTCCAGGGATGCCTACTCGTGCTTAAGGCAGGAGGGGGCAAGGTTTCTACTGAGGGCACATGGTGAAATTTTCCCACTAATGTAATTCTGTCCTGGGGTTACATACTATATTACTTTCACAAGTACATGCTCACACAAGGATAGATTTTAGTCTTTTAGCTTCTCTTCAACAGGGAACATTTTTTAGCTAAGTCTCCCTACAAGTGGGTAGCAAATGCCATTATTCATATACAGGGACAGACATAGCAGGGGGTGGGGGAGTAGCAAATGACATTATTCATATACAGGGACAGACATAGCAGGGGGTGGGGGAGTAGCATCCTCAGATAATTGCATATCTGTTGGCAATTTGTTACTTGTCCGTGAAGAAGGATACCAAATATTCAGAGAATATCCAGAAAACATCTATACAACGTTACTAATTTTTACATTAATGCAGTTGAGTCTCCAACCAAAAACTTAACTAGTATTTTAGCTGTGGGTCATATTTTATGCTGGGAAATCAAATCAAAATCAGCAACACTCCCCAAAGATATTGATTCATACCACCCCCTGTTCTTATGCCGGGTTGTATGAAAACTTTATGGTCTTCCCTATCTTTGTCATAAATATGCTGCTCTTTTTAACCCATTCTTCTTCAATGAATTCTTCATTTGCAGTTTCTTAAAGACACTTAAAATCAAGACTAGCCTTACCAACCACATCCTCTGAAAAAAACGATTTTTGGTTTCCTTGTTGTTCTCTGTCACAGTCTTTGTCATCTTTTGAAAGAAGTTTCCAATGTTCATAGTATAGTATAGTATAGTATAGTATAGTATAGTATAGTATAGTATAGTATAGTATAGTATAGTATATTATAGTAT
>JANTCA010071834.1:0-36857 GCA_024741275.1 Chironex yamaguchii
GGCTCCCACTTAGTGCAGCTATTGTGGTAATGCCCACTCTTGACAAATATATATATATATATATATATATATATATAATTTCGGGCTGCACTTAAATATAATAGAAGCATAGTTGCAACATCTTGCAACTACAACGAGAGTGTTTTGGTCAAAATCTCTTGGAGGTCAATTTGTTTCCTAGTCTCTAGAGGCATTGCTATCTAACCGTTCCTGTTAAATGGAATAAAGTCCAGTGCAATAGACCATATAAATAATAATTTATATCGATTACGCCACCATTAATTTTGCACCTTGATTGTAAGCTTATGATCGTGTGCTCTTGAAAAGGAGTTTTACAAAATTAGTGAATTGTCGTGTTTATTAGTCATTCTAGAGTTAAAGGTCCTAAAATTAACGGAAGAGATGCTAAGAAGTATGATAATTGATGCAATAGGTAACCAAAGTATCGCATTGCTGATGCCGCTTGCACTTAATACCTCAACCAATTAAACCGTCTGATGAACTAAGACTTAGCATGATGCAACTGCTCTTTTAGAAACAAAGAGCAGCCAATGAGCTTGAATGAGTTAATAAAAGAAGACTCTTAAGAAAATATATTTAAATAATGCAATGGAGAATAAAATAGTTTTAAAATTTATTTGAGGTTGTTCCTAAATATCACAAGTTTAAATTTACTTAACTGAAATTAAGCAAAATTTAACATAGTTAATACGGCGTGTCGCTCGGAGGATTTAGGATTAACAAGCTCTCAAATAAGTAAAAGATCATTTCTGATCTGTTCTGTGTAAGTAATGAGTGTGAAAAAGTTTTTGTTTTTTTCATAATGCCCTTTTATTTTGGTTATGCGCTTTAAAATACAAATTATGTGATTTAAATAAGCTATTGCATCGTCAGATGCTAAAGAAAGGGTCATGGAGTCATAATCCATTAAATTGTGTTGATAAATCATGAAATAATAGTTATTCCACATAGCAGCAGAATAAAGGCAATCATCAACCCTACTTACTCCTAATGTGCAAATTCTGATAACTTTGTAAGCAAAGAAGAAAATTATTTTAGGTAGAGATGTCCTTTCAACTCATGGCAACTGTCACATTATTAAATTTCTCGATAACAGGTAATAAACGTCCAGAATATTCTTAAGCAGACCGTACATTTCTCGGATTATGGGAACTGTAAACTTTTATTTTTGCAATATTTTATATTTTGGTATATTTTAATAAGTATGACCAACGTCTGTGCATGTTGCAAAGAACAGTACACACATATCTCTAACGTACAATTTTAAGTCATAATTTTGTGTTATCTTAACTTTATCTTAATTTATTGTGACATGACGTTGCATATCTTGTGAAATATGTCTGTTAGCATTCATCCCTTGTCTAGAAAATGTGCAATCAATTTGCAAACACGTCAGTAATTGAATAATGAAATTACAGTCTATAAATTCACGATCGTTAAATGTCATTACCTTTTACTGTCGGCAGATACATCTCCACTGCCCTCATGATTACTTCTCGAGTCAATCACATACTAGATAATACGTACGATTACTTCTATGCAATGTTACATACCTGGAGACAACATCCTTCAAAGCCTTAGATTATCACCATGATTTTTGTTCAAAAATCCTGTAGCCTTTCCGATAAACAAATGACAAAAAGGCCTTTTTCACTCAAATTCAGTACAAATTCAAATTTCCTCGTCCGAAGGATTTTATTTGTTAAAATGCCTCACAATGAAAGCACTGAGAAATTTTCCAGTCTCAATGACGTTTTGTTGTCAAGGACACGAGTTGGCGTGGAAACAGCACAGCTAGTAAATTTAAGCTTGCCAGTAATGTGGACAGCTGAGCTCTGTCCTGTTACCGCTCTAACATGACATGCTGTGAGCCTTGCTTCATGGGATTTTTCTTATATGTTCATAGTACTTAGGTATGATCTCCAGACTGTGAATAAACATGAAGTATGTGATCTCCTCAGTAATGAAAAATTTAATAATATATTAGAAAATTTTGATATGCATTTACAGTATTAAACTTGGCATTAAGTATTCAAGACAAATGGCAGGACTGGTTGATATTAACCACATTTTAAAGTCAAAAATCAGGAAAAAATGACAAGGACGGGATTTAGTCGATGTCAGTTGATCTTGTGTTATGATACCGCCAAATCGGTCTTAACTGAGACGACATAAATCTTTTGCGCCCTCATTCTTTTATTACCGTTTACTTTCCATGCTTACAAAGTCAGTGAGTGATTGCCCTCCAATAAAGTCACATGACTGTGAGAAGAAACTCATTTTGGAAGCTTAAAAGTCAGCATAGATTGTAAAATTCTGCGCTTTTAACCCATGAAACAAAATGTCAACAGTTCTTTCAATTCTCGGTCTGGAGTGCGGCACATTGTGTGAGCTTATGACATTTGAGAGAGTAATTTAAACTCATACCTCTCTTTCCATTTTCGTACATGCAAGGTACAAAAATTCGATAGCTTGGGAGCATAGTCAGTAGAAATGACTGGTTTGGAAACTGGGTCTAAAAACGAAAAGACTATTGTCTTATCTTCAAATACTTTGTAAGCAAGTCACATGACAAAGTAAACTGCAAGGTTGAGTAATGGATGATGTTATGACACCACGTTTTTTGGATGTTTTGAGCTGATTACCTGGCTAGGAATGTTTAGAATATTGAAGTAAAGTTTATGAAAGTACCTGATGATTTAAGTGTTATTTTAAGCACAAAATTTAGAGAATATCTGCAGTTTCATCCGTTTAGTGATGGGAGCTGCCTTTCAGTTTCCATTAATAAGACGATTTTGTAAAGATTTTCTCAAGCCAAAACATGAATTTGTGCAAGCAACTCATTCAGAAATGATCTTTATCCTACAGTTTGAAAACCAGATAATTTATTTTGGTACCTTCTAATACGCGAAAAAAAATCTTCATCGACAATTATTGAGTACTTTTGATCAGCCTACCCTAGTTTACATTCCTTGGCAGAAATGGCAAATTCACATTTCAATTCGATCCAAAATAATGCAAACAACGACAGAGTAATGGCCCATCTACACGAGGTTGCAACAACGGGTTGCATGATTTGATTATCAGACTAACAGGTCTCGGACTTGGAATGTTCTAAATAGCAGTAGGGTCCATCAATGCCATGATCTGTTATCACTGAGTCAATAAAAACACCTATCAATTGCAGTCACACTATCTAGTTCGGTTCATAAAATGCCAGCATCAATATTTTACACGCGTTTGTAGAAAAATTAGACGCATGATAATAGTAAGGACCAATGGTGGTTCCAAAGGGCCGACCGGAACAAGGCCGTCTCCAAGGAACCCCGCGCTTCCATGACAATTTCTTTTATCGATCAGTACAAAGTGGAAGTGAAGTATTTTCATTGTGAAATCATCAAATTCTGATAAATGGAACTTATCAAGGAGCTAAGTCAACTAAAACTATTTATTTTAAAAGGTCTTATCCTTTCTCATTGTTTTATTTAGTATTTCATCGGTAGCCACATTAGTATTCATCATAGATTGCCTTTGTCTATGATGCAGATCATGCTGATTATTATAGGTAATCCGATAGTCACTATGATATAAAGTCATATTAATCTGTTGAATTGTTCTCGCCCCCCTTCACCATAAAATGCTGGCACACCATAAAAGTACATGGCTTGGAAAGAGCACGTAACGGATATATTGAAGCCATTAGATGGCAGTCGGGCGGATTTTGATGTTACATTATCAATTAGTTAGCAAGAAAGTAGTGTCCAAACGACGTCTTGTAAGGAATTCACTTATATGCTCACATAACAATCGTTTGAAGGAAGGATGATGTTGTCAAAGACTGTTACAATAATAGCATCTACCAGCTAAAAAAGTTTAAAACTTTTCATCGTCTGCTACCATATTGAAAAGGATTTGCGTTGACTGAAAACCACGCTTCTTAAAACAGCTGTAAAACTTTAAACTGTTCTTGTCTATACGCAAACGTGGCATTAAGCTCTTTTACTACATGTTTCCAGGGCAAGGGTTGAACCCGCCAGCATCTGCTTACCGGACAGATGCTCTGGTGAATTTAAGAGGTCGTCATTTGATGATTGCATCACTGCAACTCTTTCTTTTCGTTGGTAAAAAATGTAAAATACAAAGTTGATGCTGGTGGATACCTGGTTTATAATATGTATACATGTACAGTGAACAAATGAAAAAATAGGACAATTGCTTTTAATTTGGCATAAACGAGTCTGTGATTGGCTTCCATAGCAATTACAAAGATTAAATTTATGGGATGACTTATGTTGCCTTGCAAATTCACATGCTTCTAGTATCATTTTAAATCTGACAATTATTCTTTACTTAATATTTAACTTGCAACTTTGCCTTGACAGCTATTCACGTTCTTTATGAAAGTAAATTGCTTTTATCTTGCTTTTCTTAATTGCCACAATATAAAAAGTGTTTTCTTGTTATGATAATTAAGATACCGATAAAAACATTGCCTTCTTTTCTTGTTTAAATACAAAACGTTTTGTCAATATTAAGAGTGTTTATCTTATCAAGCCAGCAACACTTTACTTTCTTGTATGTTTTAAGAGTCAAGTGACTAGTAGATAACGGGACTTGTCGTTCCTTTTTGCACTTGGCCGCTCCAAGTCTAATCAAGTCGTTTTCATTAGACATTTTTTCGTCCTCTTGTATCCTTAACTTCGCGTGACCACAACACTCCACTCCCTTCTCAGTGACAAAGATAAAATAAAGTGGATTTTAACGAAAACTTTATCAGTTTATAAAATAGTACAGAAGACGCCCTGTAGTTGTATACAAAATAATCCACCGCTGATGGCCATAGTTATGTCCTGAGACATAAAAGCAGCATAAAATAGATATTTACATTATGCTGCTGATAATATGTATTTTAAAGTACTTAGCCAAACCCAAACTTGTTTAGCAAGGGTAATTTGGGGATGAACTTCTTATTCTACCACAATTGGTTTCAGATCGTATTATTAATATCCAGGCAATTAGCCATAGTTCCCCAATAAGACCACAGAGTTATATTTTCATAGTTTGCATACAGTGTAAGCTTTCTCTCCGTTCAACATTGTCCACCTATGCATTGCTTTCAGGCAAATTTGTGATATATACACGATATTCTAAAGTGTTAAAGTAGGCATGTGTTAATTTGAAAAAGTGGTGTTAAAATTCAAGATAGCTGAAACTCGAGTTAAACAGGATAACAGTATAGTTTCTGATCCACTAAGACGACATTTGACAAAATCACTATTGCTGTGACATGCACTCAAGAATCCAACACGTGGTCAGCACTTTCCCACAACAAATAACACAAATTTCGTGGCCACTGGGACTATAGGACTTAAGTTAAAAAATGATCCGAAAGGTTTATGTAAAGCAGGGAAAATGTTTGTATTCAGCGTTTACAGCAAAGAACGAATGTGTTTCGATTTCTTCTTTTACAAAGAGCGAGAAAATTTAACATCTAGTGTTTTTGTAATTAAAAAGTTGAAGAATTTAAAAAATCGTACTCCCTTGAGGATTGGTTATTGATACACTTAGTTGTCATAACTGTATTTTATCATATACAGAGTGGAAAGTAGAAAATATTTAGACCTTGATATTCTCATTTTCTATGGATATTCTTGCATGTATGTGCACTTCTAAGTCAAGTTTCGGGCAAATATGCTGGAGACTCTTGAAATTGTTTTAGGACATTGTTTCAAATCGCAGATTTTTGGTGACTTCTTGAACTCCCACGGCATAAAACTTTTCAGTAGATTGTTTGATACAAAGCAACAAATTAATGCTGATTACAATTTTAATATATAGTTTACCGTAGTCAGTTGACATATATTTTCTACAAAAGCATAGGTTTTGTATTTCTCTGGGTTTGGTCATTTTGTGTTTAGGCAAAAATGGATCCTTAATGTTTTTAGTCCAGGATGTAACTAGAGATGTCCAGTGTAATTTCATTATAAGACTGTTCATAAATAGGTTGTGTGTATGTAATATGTTTTTTTTTCGGAATATTTAACGAAAATTCCTATAAACAGAGAGAGTCTCATAATTATAATATACATGTTTAGTAACACTCCTATGGTTTTGGTCAATTATAATTTTAAAATTTTTAAAAAATTTGTCCGCCTGCAACTTTCAAGGTTAGCTCACATTGGAGACATTACTTTAATTAAGCAATCAAGATAGCAAGGTTGTCCATAAAACAAACATATAAAAGTAGCTTCAAATTGCAACATTTGGGAACTAAAGCAGACACTGTCAAGATTACTCCCTTTTGATCTTACCTGCATAAATTTGTAAAATTTTCTACACTTTTTGAGTTGTCAACACAGCCGTTATAACAACCTATACCAATTCTCTCAAGTAAATAAATATAGTTGCTTTTGTCACTACCAAATAATTCGTTCACTAGCACTGGTTTTCCTAAAATATAATTAACGTGCATTTATTCCATGCTTAACGTAGTTTAATATGTAACATAAGCTTTGCAATAAATTAAATGCACTGTTTTAATAGACTGGCTTCAGCATGTAGACACTTATGACGTCTTACACTCATCAATACTTTTGACACTAAATGCTCTTTAATAATGACATGCTTTGTTTCTGTATTACAACAATCATTTTGCCTCCAAAAAGATTCAAATGACCATCGCCATCCCACATCCATCCCCAATCGTGTCGTAGAGACTGCTTTCATAGTAAGTTGTATACTTGAAGATTCTCTATGATAATTAATTTGAATTCAAATAATGAGAGGTTACTAAGACCAAATTAGATGGCACAGTTTATTCCGAGGCACCTATTTCATAGACATTTATGAGCACTAATCGAGAAGATTCAAAGCCAAAAACCTTTTAAACGTTAGATAATGAAGGAATTAACGTTTGCTACTTTCTTTAGCCAAGCCACAGCAATAAAATGAGTTAATATAGCAAAATTTGTATGTACATTGCTAAAGACGCTAAACAAGGCCAAGCAATAAAATCTATTTTATTTCATAAATCATACTCCTGCATTACATGAAAGTGGTTCAGTTAAACACTGGTCAAATGAATGGATACACATCCGCTCTCAACTTTGTAGACTCAGTACAAGTAATGGGAAAGAGGATTTTTTGTTTTGTGAGTTGTTAAGCATATTTTGAGTCCGATTTACTTACTGACCTCCTCATCCATACCAGGTCACTTGTTTTCAAGTAAGAATATCCCATACACTTTCAGAATACATGTATTTAACTTCACTAAAGATATAGTTGAAGGTATTACAAGAGCATTCTCTGACTTAACACAATCAATAACTCTCATTTCTGTCCTCTAATTCATCTCTTTGCATCTCCACCTATTCTCTTCACCACTTTCTGTGCTATGCGTTCTTTTCTAATTGCCCATATGTTACTGTGTAGTGCTTTGCCTAACACTCTACGATGAAAGACCTGTTGCTGAAGTTGAACACTGCTGGTGTAAAGATCATACATTCAAATGGCAAAACAAGACGTTTATAGACAACGAGACTGCAACCAGAAACATAAAAGAACAGTAAATACATCTGACACTCGCCAAGAGATACGGTTACCAGCAATATGGCTGCCAGAACTAAAAAAAAGAAACACAACAATAAAAACAGAGTGTTTTCACATCTTCCTCTAGGGACATCTTTATCCCTGGCACCTCTGAGGGCCTTATGTCAAGGAATATATAGCTTCAGATTTAGTGGCCAACTGACAATTAGAAAAGAGATATCAAAACGTAGCTAAGGAGAAGCCAATAACTCAAGACATAATGAAGGCTGCTCCTCTTTCTTTGTAAAATATCTAAATTTTGTGAATAACTAATACTATTTGATGATACAAAGCTTGAAAAAGAATATATATTATTACACTAAAGTCATTTTTTCCTTTTACGTGCTTCGTGGAATTAACCATCAATAATTCTGTTAGTTTTTGTTGCTCTTATTTTCTGTATATTTTATTACGCTGTTTGTTGTGGCTCTGTACGTATTATAACCATTGACACAGTAATACTGGACAGTGGAATAAGAAGACAGACATGACTTTTACTACAATTACTGTTTTTTTGCTTCTTTTTTATTTTTGCTATAAAAAGCATTCGTTTTCCTCAAACTTACTCTAAGACAATGTCCTTACTGGTTTAACTACTCATATTCGTAAGATAATGCTACAGTGACTCTGTGAAACAAAGCTTCCTTTAACATATATGTCGTACATTCTAACATGCTTAGATTGTATCTTGCTGCCAAGACTGGCGACTGTCTGCTAAGACTTTTGTCTGTGTATACAAACTCTATTATTAATAACCAAGAATAATACACCTAATACGTTCTCAGACCTCAACGGGAAATCCCCTTGTGTAATCGTCTTCCTGTTCACCAATAGATTACGTAGGATGCTGTAAAGAATGGATGGGTAGATGAGCTCGACTTTAGCCTGAGAGACAATGTCATTTACCACGTGTAAAAAATGTTTCAAAGGAACAAATGTTAAGCGCTCCATTGGAACCTTTGTACAAGGTGTAAGGGAAATATAAATTTTAATGATAAGAATAGTTTGAATTCATGCTGAATATAGTGGTACGTCGACAGAATTGGATAGTTCATATGCATTACAATAACATTTCGCAAATGCTCTGTTAATATCACATTAAAAGATATTGTAACTTTACCGCCCTTAAAGGAGATAGCGATCCATCCGCGAATTGACTAACGCCTTTTAGGTCGAAAATTCGGGGATGGATAGTAATCATCCAAAGGATAGCAAAGTTAAAAATCGTTCTACTTAATAGTTACATACTAAACCTACGGAACTACAAGTATGTGAATATTTAATATCACAATTTTAAATTAGCTTATTCAAACATATGACCAAGCATACGTATTCTTTTGGTCAAGCTTAGAGCCAATTTGTGCTCAAATAAAATATTCGCTCTTTTCTTTTGACACTTTTAATCTCACCTCCAAACGTTTTGCATCCTTCTTTCTTCATTACGTTTTTTGTCCTTTGGGTGTATTTGAAACAAGAATAGAAAAATGTTCTAGCACCTCCATTTGGCACATTGGCATATATTACATATTTCCTTCTTGGGCTGTAAATTATATGTACTTATAATAGTAATCATTTGCTATTAGAAGGCATTTATTAATGGTTAATGGAGTATTTACTTATGTATATATCAAATTTTCAGGAGTGAGTTTGGAACAGTCAAGTTCGTTCCCGGTGGACGTTGAAACGATGCCAAAACTTTACATAGTTTGGCACTGAAACAGATATAAACAATCATGCAGGAAAAACATAGAGTGACAATAATAATAATGATCCTTTCTTCTCTTTATAATATGTCGATAAAGCTCATTCAAATAAGCTGTCATGACTGTACAACAAGGACTGAGCAAAGTAAAAAAGTGTACTAAATGAGGCCTACAATATCAATTTAAGATCTACTTTGAATATCAAGTGGTGAGACTAAATAAACAAGAAATATCTGTATAACAACTTTTGTTGTCTACCTATTACTGTGTTTGCCATGCTCTCTGCGGTTAGGGAATGTGACGGCAGTGACTAAGGGTAGCTAAATGATGCTGATTTTAAGTGTCCAGGTGACAAAAAGTCTGTCCACAAAGCACTGAGTTCTGCTTTCAATGTAAGTATAGTCTAAAACACATGATGTAAAAAGGCCTTGCCTTACCAAATTCCTGAAGATTGTCTTATAAAGTTTAGAACATTCTGGAATTGCCAATAGGTATTAAATTATAACATTTAAAAAACGTCATGAATCCTGTGTTATGTGAAAAATGTTCTTGTTTGAAAGCGAGACGCTGTAATGTTTAAAGGGCATGAAGCGATGCTAAGGAACACGATATTATAAGGTAATATCCACGTATAATAATTTACAATTTATAAAGATATTTGAGTACTGATGAATGCCAATGCGTCAAGGCGCCAAGAAACGCCGTATCTCTCATTAAATAATGAATTTCATATACTCAGTAGACGTTAGTATATGAATAATATATTTTTTGATGCTTGTGACCATTTGTCACGAAACTCAACCATGCTCATTTTGAAATCTCATCAAATCTGTACTCGGAAGCATTCTGCAGTTAGCAATTTTTGAATAATGTACTTGCTAATGGTTCTTATATGCTGTCCTCTATGTAATCAATAAGAGAGTAATTTAACCATTTCTTTCACAGAGGCTGTAAACAAGGAGATCTGTGTTATAGGAGCAACAATATGTCATACTGCTCCTCTTTGTAAGGATAGAAATAAAGGTATGAACATGATCACCTGAGCGTCCAACCCGATTTCGCGACGTCTTTCCTTCTAAGCTAAATAGCTCACTAGAAAACATCGAAAGACAATTAGTCATACAACCCCAATCGTCTGCTTCTGTTATTAGGTATCATTATCATATCTTACTTTCTGTCCTCAATGCAAGACCACCCTGCCAAGACCTTTTTTAAGTTGAGTAGTCCGTTTTGCAAGTTTGTGTGTGTACCCGTTCGCGTGTTTAAATAAGTTATCAGTTGCAATGTCACAAATAGTAATTTTTGTCAATGGAATAAAAAATTCATCCTAGATTCCCTCATTCAAAATCAAGTAAATAATGCATCCCGTAGCAAAAAATACTTTTGCAAATATTTCGTTATACTTTCCAATCCTAATATATCTTTACGAAAAAAACAAAGATTTATTAGCAAATCATCATTGCCTAATCATTTTGTACACAACTTACCTCGTATTATAAGCATTGTCTATCAAACGGTTTTTGCAATGCACTTCCGTATATTTTTGGCTGTGAGAAAAAAAACGTCTACCAAAACAGCTTAAAATGACATTACTAACAACAGTTCCTTGGATTGCACAATAAATAAATGGCTAAAGTTTGTCATTTTTAGATAAGTTATGAGAAAGTTTGATCACGACACCACGGGGTTTTAAAGACAGTTATGCGGGCTTTTTATCCAACATTTGGTCTAGCTTATCATAGATAAACCTTTAAAAAAGCGTCTGTATTGCACCAGCACAACAAAAAAGTTTAATATTACAAAATTAGCCAGCCGGTTTGTCTTGGTTTTGAAATTGCGCCACCCCACATATAGAAGACAACCTCACAAATCGATTCCAGGAAGGCAAAAATAGATTATTGCCAATGAAAACGATGTAGTTGAAAATAGTTTCGAAATTTTACTGTAGTTAAAAAATTGCTTATCCACTGGTGTCCTCACGGATTAATTGAAAAAAATAATAAAAATACCCATGCTTTTCACTACAAGTAACATCATGAAAACGATAAGAATTTAAGTAATTATTTAATTATTGACAATCTGTGAAAACAAATCATCTCTGACAAGCTCTTAAATCAACTAATAAAAATGACTACCAGGATAGTAATTCTTAGAAAAAGAGCCATGAGTTTATTCTTAACTATTGTTTATTTTCTTACGTTTTCATCAAAAACTTTTGACATTTTTAGGGAAATGAACATAGTATGTTTTGCACCTATTTCGACTAACATGAGTCAAGATTATCTTTTACTATCAAAGTTTGCGAACATAATTGTGACATATGTTACGTTTCTTCCAAACAATTTCCTTATACATTATTTAAATAGAGCTTTCAAACTGCAATTTATTTTACTGTGGAATATAATAAGAATATAAAAACTTTCTAATTTTATATAAATAATATCTAAAATATTTGAGAGAAAATACTATATAGTCATTTAGTCAAATCTGGCTATTTTAGTTTTAGTTATACACTCAATCCACAAATTAGAAGGAATTCATAACTTCTAGTTTGCTCTGTTTGTTGATTTGCACTTCAGTGTTGATTAACATAAGTTGACTTAATCATTTTATTTATTTCATAGCAAAATTGTTGATACAATGGTATACACAAATGGCAAGGGCATATCATCATCCTGCAAATGTTCATTATCGTCTTGGTTTTAGCTCACTGGGACCTAAATAAAATTCGGTGAGAAAGATATATAAAATAATCTACTAATTTGCAGATTTTGACTTCTGCCATCCCTTTGCAAGAATAATCGTCCTTCCGCGAGAACACTCTACTATCTATGATATCTCTCTCTTCACTTGTAACTGTAATAAATTATAATTGGCTTCATAATATTTATTGTTTATTACTCCAAAGACATCGCAACCATTGATTTAAAATTGTTATGGAAAAACTATGACATTGTTATGATGTTATTGTTATGATTATCTGTTACCGAGAAGTGTGTGAAGTAGACATTACACTATCGTAACAAATTATTCGTCAAAACAATCACAAGAATCAATCGTTTATCCATCTTTTTATAATTTTTCTGTCTCCGAACCCAAAAAGGATGTTGCTTACGAGAAAGATATACTTCTGAAGTTTCCTGACAATTTTGAAGACTCTGTGTCTGCTCTGAAGACAGAAGATACGGATTAGTAAGTGAATATTATTAATATTTTACGGACGTTTTAGTCGCATTTAGATGATTATCATTACGAAACTAACAGCTCTTTGAGCAACTTGATGCAAATGAAGTAAAAGACTTGGAAAATGAAACAACGGCAAACCTTGCCATGTAGAAATTGCAGAAGTGTCTACTTTGTCCAACCAGCGAAACGTTCTTTGAAGAAATAACAGAGTACGTGACTGTAAAGTAACAAGCAATCAATTCATCCGTTGTATCAATTTTCTGTGAAATTCGGCTTAATCGCAATACTAGTGCACAGCAATGCCATCTATTTGCTGTTTTGTATATATGTAAGATAACACTGCTTTTACGATTCATTCTGAATTTTGAAATGATCCAAAACATTTCAAGTTATTTTAAGTTGATATTGGGTACGCCAACATGTGTTTTCATTCTTCTCTTAGGAAAACGCGTAATCTAAGACGACAGACACTTATAGGCTGACACAAGCTAACATTATTTCAGAAAACGTATTACAGTTCTACCTTTGCTTTAAGCCAGATTTGCAGTTTCTACCAATAAATTTAAGGAGAAGGGAGTATTTATTGCCATTAGATCTGAATCACAAAAAGTTCTATGTGTGAGGAAAATACGAAAAGGGAATACACAGAAATACGTTATAAAACCATTGAAATAAAAAAAGTACAAGTGTGACAACTGGATAAAGAGTGGACGTCAGAAGCAGAAATGCTGACATCATGTCTTTTGATTCTGACGTCATTTGTTATACGTTCTTAAAAACTACAAGAAAATTACGTAGATTTTTCACATCATCACGTTTTTCTTAACTTCATGTGTTAACTTTATTGTGTGTAGTGAGATCAAATAATACGATAGTTGCTTGAACGTGGTAGATATACAGCTTCTTTCAGTCTGCTTAGTATTTATTATCAGCAATGGTTCACATCACAGTCATTGTAGAAAATTTGCTAGTGGTCTCTCCCTTACTAACAAATGAAGCCAATACTGATGCCTCTAAGCTCATAATAAAAGCTATTGAGATGAAGGTACAAATACCACATTATCCTGAAAGTAATTTGGTAATCATTCTCAACTTACCTCTAATGAACTGTAATCTTGAAGCTGAAAGAGAAAAATGACTTGTACACGTTACTCGCTAAGCATTGTGATAACCAAAATATGATGTAGATGAGAATTATGTAGTCCAAATGCATTCTGGTTTAAACAGCAGTCAAACGACTTTAAAGCCCTGGAAATGTAAGCAAATCTTGAATAACAATTTAAAGAAAAGTAAGCCAATTAGTTAAGAGTTTTAGGAAATTTTGTAATGAATCCTTTTAACCATAATTGAATGTATTTTGTAACATGTTTAAAGAACAAGGTGAAATACTAGGAATTAACAGGAATATCATCAATCATTTTCTTGCTTATGATAAAATCGTTGTAGTACCAGTGCTAATTTCCTGGGATCTCATTCAATGACCTACCAATGCAAATCAGAAACAAAAATGTTTGGAAATCCTAAATTAGCTGCACAGTACATTGAAAAACATTATGGTATATTAAATTACCCCGGATATAAATATCATGGTCTTAAAAAGGCGAACATCAAAGAAGGCGGGGATATGCCTGGGCAATAACGTTTTAGCAAAATGATATTGGATTTTTCAGGACAAGAAGAATAAATTTATCTTTCTTTTGCAATCCTTTATTATCATTTTATTTTGGCATGCAACTTTATTTCTTTCTGTTGATTTGCAATATAGTGATGATGATAATAAAGGTATATCACATGCCTAATAAGTTTAATAACTTGATTAATTAAAGTACGGTGCATTCTGGTTTATCCAAATCTTGTTTATCCAAAGGCGACGAATGAAAATGTTTTATTTCAAAAAATACCTATCAATGCTAACTTTGATTTGAATTTACAAGGTGGTTATCATAACTTATCATAATTTGTCAATATGCTTCATAAAAATGTAATCCGGGCATCAAGGCTTTCCTGTTTATTCCTTTTAAATGCCGAAGCCCTGCGTCCGGTTGCGGTCTCCTTTGTAATGAGTTTGAAACTATGTTTGTTCTTTAAGTGCAATGTTTAGCAAATTATTTTACTTCTTTGTGGGAAAAAGTATCATCCTCGTTTATCTCAATTTTCAGAACAGTTTACTAGCACCTAAGTTCGCGCCTCAAGCGATACAGAAGGTTATGAGGAAGATTGAGAAAAAAACCCAAAAAACACGGGCGAAAACTGCATAGATGCATTTCAGTGTATTGTAAAAGAAAGCACAATAAAAGAAAGAGACAGCAATAGATGCAAGGTAGTGTGATTTTTTAAAAATTAGGGCAAGTCAAGATTCACTTGATCTTTGTGCCAATTGACAACCAAAAGTTTAACACAAAAGCATAAAAATTCTGCATTAATAACTTTCACTATTGATTATTGGCATGTATGTTTCCAGCTATCATACCACGTTTTCGTATAGAAAAATCTCTTGCATAGGAAAGTGGCGTAAGGTGGTCTCCTCATATTGTTTAATCCTCATTACAAAGCCTGAACTTTGTATCGAACAATACTTCATAACATTTAATTCATTGCTAGCACGTGAGCGACCATAAGATGCCTCAAATGAACCAGGTCCTTCACCGGACTCCTCAGTTCTTCTGTGGTAACACAGCCAAACATCCTGCATGTTAATGCTGAGACAATGGACTTTGACTTTCATTTGGTTCTGCAGCCATGCATTAACGACCTTATGAATAACGTTAGGTTATTGAATAAGATCATGAATACATAGCTTAGGATGTCAGTAGAAATGCCAATCTGGCATTATCCTCCTGCCTTTTTCTCTTACTCTAAGTCATTCCCCATGAAGATCGGTATTTAGTCCATGTCACCACTACTTAGTGTTTGTCGCTTTTCTCAGCATATGGGTGTATGCACCTTTCAATAACTATACTCGTCTATTCCGCCATTTTGAACCTATAGAGTAAGATTGACTCAATGGCAGCTTTGAAAGCTCTGATTTTACTTATCCTGCCATACTTGTTCTCCACCCATTTTGTTATAAGACTGCCTAACTTGTGTATGCTATAGTTAGAGTACCTCCTTTGTGTCATCAATCCAAGATTCAAGGGTTTAACTGTCATAGAGCTGCATAACGTCAGTGGCCTCCTGTTGATGACGGCCATCTGTGCTGAAGATTATATACTTGGTTTTCATTGAGTCACGTTCTACTTTCTTTTGTACGAATTGTTAAAAAGTTCTTGGACTTGAGCCATCTGGTTTGAAAATAACGAGATATCACCAGCAAAATCGAGGCTGGAGAGTGTTATTTTGGGCGTAACGGACTTAATGACAAACGCTAACGGGCATTTTTGTCCCTGATTCCTAGGGCGCTACTAAGTGCGTAACCCATGACTAGCAATACAGATCTCACAAAGTACGCAAGCTGGAAGTTTCTAAAATGCCAAGTTCCCTACATCACAAAAAGACCAATGTAGCGATTTTGTTGACAGATTGCAAAACAGGTATCCAATCAATGTAAATCGCAAGAGAATGACCTTGATGTCTGCATTATACAGCTGCACTATGCACGGCGTAGGTACGAGGGACGCAGAGAAAATGCGAATTAAACAATCTTTTTGTGGTACAAAACTTGAAAATCGCTTTTTAAGCGTTCAAGTATGATTTTAGCGCAAAGTCGCAAATTTTCAAGGCGATTTTAAAATGCGATTTCAAAATCATGCAGTTAAAAAAGTTGTCAAAATTTTTTGTGAACATTACTACAACAAAAGGTTGTCGTTAACAACAATAACAGATTCGAAATCTACTCCCCAAACCTTAGGATGATTTTTATTCACGGATTGAGTTTGCGTGACGAAAAAGTCCCGAGCGATTCCCTACCGGGCGTACCTAAGCACATTAAAATCGGTCGAGAAGTTCTCCATAACATTCGACATTGCACACACAAACAAAACGATTTCGGATCCCCCATAGAAACCCCGTCGAACTCATTTTGTTCACTAATACTCTATGATAAGTAACTACATAAAGCGTTGGTGTATTTCCATACGTTATACTTTACATGCGTAAGATTTTCTGAACAAACAAGAAATGAAATAATAAAAACCAAGTTCCAATCAGTGCTTGCTAATACAGCTTTAGATTCCTCCCTGATTCTATTTGGCATCATGAAAATTCCGAAATGAAGAATATGAAGATAGACAAAGTAAACTCAGCAAAAAGAATCAGAAAGTACACCAAAGCTTCTAAACTTATCATGAAAGCGATAGGTATGTTGTGTCGAATCTCTTGGTGTTAATCGGTAAAAAATTATGTATATCCCTGATATAGGTGCAATATCTTTACCTGCATTGTACCTGAGATGATGTCAAATAAATTGGTCTCTTCCTGAGGTATCACGATCCTTGCGTTCGTGTTAGCGTGTGTAACTTAAATGGTCTCAATCCAGACTGTATTTACTCAGTATATTTATCCCTCCCTCTATTGGCTTAACGCAAACGCGTGATTGACATGAAGGGACATGAGCACTGCTGGTAAGTTCTTCCTTCGGTCACTCTCTGTTATTCTTTGCATAGTTTGGATCTGTGCTACTTTCTTCGCAATTTTTCGTTCAGCTTACTAAGGTCCAGTATCATTCTGTTATAACACTGAAAGATTATTTTGGAAATAATTTGTTATGTTTTTCAAGAAGTTTTGTGTTTACCGGGATTTCTTTGCAAATTTAAACGTCAAGTATGCCTGCCGAGGACTGCATTAAATGTCTTGTAAACCCTGAATGTGGGCCAACAAAAATAGCTTTGGTGAGGTGTGGAGAGGAGAGATGGCCTTTGCATGTCAACGTCAAAATGTACCTATTCCTCTTTGATATTAGTTACATATAGAAGTCGACAGGCCAGTTTTGTGGAAAAAACAGAGAATTTCCTTCCTTTTCGATGAAAAAAATTCCAGTGAATGAAACGACAAGTAAAAGAGGTTTTGATTTAAGCATTGTTGCCCAACGGAGGGAGGTCCTGTAGTTACGTGCGCTTGTGGGTTTTGATCGTTAAAATTTTCTTCAACACTTTTTACTATTGAAACAAAAATTGAAATATGTCGTTCATAAAATGGATGGATTGTTATCTTCTTTAAGAGTTACAAATTTATCTTACTTCATGGTTATATGCTAGCCCCACGGCACTAGAATTTTGTGAATCATATGTCCTACACAGGTTACCACGTGTTTATAACAAAAGCTATTGTTGCAGAAGGATTTTCATTGAGTGAATTTTTGCTAAAAGCAGAAATTAAGGTATGAGAATTACCACAGGGACGTTGAACCCGTCTCACGACAACAAATCCTTTTCTACTGAGCTAAGCAGCTCAATAAGAACGGTCGAAACACTATTAGTCATTCCACCTCGACCATCTACGCCTGTTATTTGGTGTCTAAATTTTTCTGCTGAGCAGCATTGACTGGATAAAACGGTATCATCACAATGTCGTGCTTTTAAAGCTTGCACAAAGCCAATTACGCTGGAATTGTGGAAACGGTTGTTGACTGGTTTATGCACTTTTTCACTAACAACCAGGTGGCAACCAAATAATTGCAGTAAAATAATTGCCCCAAGCCTTGTGGAGTACTATAGTTGTCCCCATATAGTGAAGGCACAGCGCTGAAAAAGAATTTCATTGTCCATATTCCGCATTGGGCAATTAACTAACGATGCAATTGTTAGACTAAGAGATACTTTCCATAAAGTACTTATCTTTGAAAATTTGCCACATTGCGCTAAAAACAAACTTAAAAGCTTTTTCGTCTGACAATCTTCAGAGTATGAATCGTCAGAAAGGAACGAAAATGAAGAAACAAAAGATTGTTGGGAGAGTCCAATTGAAAAAAACTAACTCTTCTACCTACAGAGTACTGGTACATATTCATATACTACATATACTTTCCTTTCTGACGTTTCATATTCTGAAGAGTGTCAGACGAAAAAAGCTTTAAGTATGTTTTTAGCGCAATGTCGCAAATTTTCAAGACGATTGTCAAGTCTTGTACCACTAAAAGATTGTTAAAGCAATTCTCCTGGTGGGTGACATCGCCTTCCCTATTAATGCAAAAATACAGGAACAATATGGAAGAAAGTGATTGTTTTTAATAACCTGCATGTATATGTATGGATTTTGCAAATATCAAACTAAAACAGTAAAACATTGGTTAATACCACTTTTTGTCCATGGGTGGGGAACTTAGTACCATTTGCTATTTAATAAATAATTTGAAAGGTAACAAACTATCTTGTTTCTTTTCTACTTAAATTGTAGTGTTGGATTCAGCAATATAACTCCGTTTTAACGATAGCAAATGTGTGATCAACATGGCGAAAGCAAGCAGACTTTTTATTTTTGTTTTCCTTTAGAATTCCTTTCCCATCAAAGCCGACAAAGTATTTGCTACAGCTGTACCCAAGGTGCTACCTATTGTCACATCGTCCCTTTGTCGATGCAATGTATGATAAAAACTACTTTTAACACCTCTAGGGGCATGTTTCAATAACTCAACAAAGATGTTCTCTGGGATGGAGGGCTTTTTAATCTTTCTTTCGTATAAAGCATTGGCATATATTTCTACAGATTCATTAAGGGGGACATTAGGAAATAGGCTAGTTATATACGTATTCTAAAGAGTGTTAGACAAAAAAAACCTCTAAGGTATGTTTATAGTGCAATGTCACACGTTTTCAAAGGAAGTTTCGCATACTTCCCAAAATTTCAAGTAGGGAGAACTTTTTAATGAACTTGAAATTTTGTATGCTCAATTGACTAAGCATAAAGCATCGTCTAAAAACTTTATCAAAAGCCAAATAATGGATCTTATTGGTGCTATGTCATACGGCCCGTTGCCAATGGCAACCGTTCGACGAAGGAACAAACAATAAGGTCCGTTAACAGTGTTTGCTAGGGAGTGTGTCCATGCCTTGGTAGTGTTTCATTGATTTTCTAGGTCTTGTACGTTATATAATGTTGTCAAAATACATAAATAAGTTGGGACAAGCAAAGGGGGGATAGTAAGTGACACTTGAGGGCCCCTCCTTCTCATAAACTTACTGCCTTCTAAAACTTACTTGCAATTTCTGTCAGTAAAGCCAATGTCTGTGTTTACAATGCAGAAACAAAACCTTGACACAGTCTAATCTCCGATATAAAGTTGTTGCTCTAGGTATCTGATCTTAGCCATAAGTTATTCTATTTTTTGCTTCAAGCAGTCGATCTCCATGATTGTCTACTTCAGGTTCAGTGGTACTGTAGACTACAGCAATGAAGAATCTTCCTTGCCATACGCGTCGTATGTGTAAATAGCTTCTTGTAAGCGCAGCAATCTTGTTTTCTTGAATAGATCTGTTTCATATACACAGGGAGTATTTTTATAGATACCGATCTTCCTCTGGTGCTCTTACAGTTACAGTGACCCGATCTGTACTTTCTTCTGGCTCCCTATTCAAACGCATGCCAGTTGTTAAGGAGAAAAAGTCTGTGTTTAATTTAGGTAAAACATGTTAAATCAACACTCCATTTAAGCTTCGTTTTTCTATGACTAGATCTGCTCATCATGAGTTCCATATGCAAGTAGACAGGGTGGTCTTGCCTTAAGAAGATTGTTTTACTTTTGCTCAATTAGTTCAAAATCGTTTATGTCTTCTTTTGACATAACTAGCTTATTCACTTATAACCCCTTGACGGAACGATAAAAATAAGTGGCAATGCTTACGACCGCAGCTAGCAAATATAAAATATCACTGAAAAAAACAAAATGAAAAACAAATCAATATTGGAAGAGAACGCGCGAAAATGAGAAATTGTTCTGCCAATCCTGGTTTTCTTGTTTTGATATGGACAGACTACTATTGTAGTCTGAAAGCATGTTCTACCTATGCCAATTATCCAATCATTGTCGTCGTTATAAATTTTGGCTACTTTTGATCCATTTTTCTTGCAAAAAAGATTGTCATATAGCTATACTTTCCTTTCTGAAGATTAAGAAGAATGCGAAACGCTAGCAAAACTGTTTTAATGTCGAAAATCGTGATAAAAGGAGCATTAAGATTTACTACTTTTTATAGTGTTGAAAATTTTCTTCGTTATCGGTGTCAAGCAAGCAAGTATTTTACGAATCATGGAATAGTTTCGCAACCATACGTTTCCCGACGTGATGTCGCTGTTAAATCATCTTTAAACTCTTTAGTTTATCACAGCGTACCTATTAATAGTTGTCGAGGTCTCTGATTTTACCAAAACAACTCTTTGGGGGTCCAATGCATTCTACACAAGAAATGAGACTAGTCCATTGTTTTCCTACTGCGAAATTGGAATATGCTGATTTATTCCATAATCCGGGATTTTCGTAGCTGCATAAGCCACAAAGTTATAATTTTGACCAGGTTATTTCTCTAGAATGCGAAAATTAATCTCTGATGTTTTATAGGAACTTTGCTAACTAGTATTTATTGAAGTTTACTTTGACGTAAAGATGACATTTGCACCACTCTAAGGCAAAAATTTTAGATATTGGTAATTGTAACTGACTAGATCTTTCTCCTAGGTACAGAAATATTGGTGACGTTGATGGAGGCAAGCAATCTTCCGTATCAACAACACAAAATATATTGCACTTGCAAAGCCATACTATTCATTACAGGGATATGGTGCGCATAAAGCTTAGTATAATTAGAAAGAAAAAAGCTTAATCGATTTGTCTTCGACTGTCTAAAATATAACACAAACTATACACAATCTGAACAATTTGAGTTTCTATAAGCAGTATTAGCTTCTAACATATTTCTTTTGAATTATTTTAACCCGTCACTAATTAAGAGCAAAATGCGTTCTTACCTAGAGACTTACTTTAAGAAACTTTGAAGCTAAATTGAATTATTTTGCTTGACCTTTTTAGAACTGCTGAGCTAGGATGAAATAAATGAGTACCATATTAAAGAAATGAATGACATAATCAATTAAATAATCATTTGAATATTAAATCTTTGTTTTTGTCTTATATATCAGTATTGCTCTATAACTCATTGGCATTGCTTCTAGTTTTTATTGTTATTTATTTATCTTTAACATTTTTCTTCTTATTATTTACTATTGATTCATGTTTGCCATTATCATTATTAGGATTATTGTTATTTCTACTGCTACTATTGGCAATTTTCGTGTAACCACCATTAATATGACATATATTTTTCATTATTTTTATTATTTCTGTCAATATCATAGGGTCATGATATCTATTATCAATCCACCTGTCTTCCCATTCGACTTGAGAAAACAGTGTGAAATGGTTGAGTAATTATATGAGAAAAATAGTTTGTATTCTGAAAGATATTTAAATATCGAAATCGTTTTTGCAAAAAATCATTGATATCAACATTGTCATTATTTTCATTATTTTAATTATAATTAGTATTTATATGAAAGTTAGTATCATGAATATAAGTCTCTTATCATCTTATCATGATAGTATTGTTGGTAAAAGAGCTATTGTCATTATCACTGTATTTATGAGCAAGTCAAAGTTTGGTTTAAATGTATCCATATATCTACAAAGTTTACACAATGGCAGTTGATTATAAGAACAAAGTTATAAAATGCGTGCAATCCTGATATTCCCAATGTCTTTGATGATCCTAAAACTGCCAAATCATTCAATATCGCCTTCAAAATACTAAATCAGTGGACACACAATTTTGTGGCCAGAAAGAAACTCATATTCTTGATACCTTCATCACAAGGTTTCATTGTTAAGGCCAAGATCAATTTGTGTTTTCAAGATCAATCTTGATATAAAATATTGCAGAAAAAGGAACAGATACAAAGCCTTTTGTAAAGATCTTGCAGGAAATTAAAATTTTCACTTTATTAACTAGTAGTGTATGAGTAGAGTATGATTGCAACTAGAGCGGTATCAAAAGAATATCTGCTTCTTGATATGTTCAAATGTCTGAAGATAGATCGTCGCAATCTATTGTGCGAAATGGTTGACTGTGCAATAAGGTATCCGGACTGTACCATATAGGGTTCATACTCATTGTTCAGCCCGGCCCCCCAAAATTACAAAAGTAATCTGATTAGTGTCTACGGATCAAACTTTTCACGTGGAGATCGTTCAAATTAAGAATATTTCATTAAGAAGTAGTTTTACATCGGGTTGACTGACTTCGTTATTATATCCTTTTTGGATAAAGTTTAAACCTAGGCGCTCTGCTCTTGAAAAAACTGAAACACCACTTTTAATTTTAATACCGTATCTAGGGAGGTATACTTTACAAATTAAAACCAGAATATGCAGAGTTATTAAACAGTGCTATCAAGGAACTAAGCTTAAAGTCAGTTTTCGTTATCCCAAACGGATTCATTCGTTCTTTCGTCTTGAAGACTGCTTTCCAGCTCTCATGTATTCCACTGTTGTTTACAAATTTCAATGTTCAGGATGACATGCCCCTTACGTTGGTAAAACATCACGCAACTTAATTACACGCTCCAGGGAGCATTTGAGAGTTAATAAGGTGGCTAGAAAAATACATACGAGTCCTTCAGCTATCTTAGACTACGTTTATGAAACAGGACACAAAGCATCACTGGAAGATTTCTCGATGCTGGATTGAGCTTCCAACGAATTTTTCTTACTTATACATGAAAACTCAAACAACCCTCTCTTAACTCCTAACAGTCCTCTATCCATTTAGTTCTCTTATGACCATATACCCTTGGGCCTTTCGTTTTTGGTTTTTTCCATTTGATCTTTGTTCTTGGTTTCCTTTGTATTTGTTTTTGTTTGCTTGTTTGTTTGTTTATTTTTGTAACCTAAATTCTTATTTTCACTAAAAAATTTGTTATATTTCTTTTCTGTATTCTGTCAATATAAATTTCTCTAAAACTCATTGTAACACTTATTTCTGATGATAAAGAATGGAATGTCTTCGAAACGTTACAAAGTGATTATGAGCTTTTATTTGAGCGTTTTCCTCATCATATACAATATGTTTATCATCGCAGTACTTGTACTTCGTTCTCTACCATATGTTCCTAAGATGGTAATATAAAGGCAGTATTTCTTGATACCGAATTACAATTTATCAGTATATAATTCACCTTTTCAGATTGAAATTTCAGTTGGAAGTCGTTTTTCAGCTAAGCTTGCTTCTCTATTACGCTTTTTCTGATGAGATCCTTTTTTTTTGTTATCCTGTTTTTCATATACTGTAAACCATTCCTCTCAAAATGTGTCCATGTATATACTTTTTCCTTTGCTGCTTCTGCTTCTTGTTTCAAGAATGTATATTCTTCACATATCTGGCTTCTCTAGGCTAGTCGTGTCCATACTTTTGATGATGTGGCCATTAAATAGCGTTTGGTCGGGGTCCCGACCCCCAACTCTCAACCAAGACCCCTATTTCTACCTAAACCTGGTCTGGATGGCCTATTTGTTGTTCTAATACAAACTGGAGGAAAATGAATCAAATACAAGTGATTTCTACTTCCACCTGGTATGGAAAATTTGCAGGCGCTTAGCCATCATAGACTGCGATTACCCGTTGATGGGGATCAGGATGAATCAGTGCTTGATTTTGCCTATAATAAGCTATAATCAGATGATGGTATGATAATGCAAGACATTTTAGTAACTTGAGGACTGTCTGATGGTAATGTTTATTTCTCCTTCTTTTTGATAGCTTATGTGTAAAATTATCATGCTTTGCTTGATGCCAGTTTTTCCTATTAGAGTCAAAGGAAACTAAACGACAATTTCACAGGGTTGATCTTAAATGATAAGTTCATAGACTTGGTGTCCATCCAACAACTCGTGCTTATACATTGCTCAAAATTACACCAACCCCGAAAAATTGGTTCTTCGACCTAATGCTATCAGTAAGCATTCATTTCTCTTTGTTTCGTCATATACCCCTTTGAAACATTTTAATCCTCCTTTAGATTTTTATCTTTTCTCTCTTCCTTTCTTTACTTCTAACCTTTCTTCTAAGAAAAATTTTGTCATTTGCAGTTTATGCTATTGCTGTCTTAAGCTTTTCATCAATGGTGTTCGTGTTTTGTATTTCCAAGACCTGAAATCTGTTCTTTACTTTAATTGAATATTTCTGTTTCACTTCTTCGTTAGTAAGCAAAAGCTCATAGTCTAGCACTTTGTATATATTTTGCTTCTTTCGTTTTCTCGGTTTGATGTTCATCCTGCAAACAACTGGACTGTGATCACTATGGCAGTCTGCTCCTGGGTAGGTACAGCATTGGCTTACTGAATTTCTAAACCTGCTATTTACAGTGATGTAGTCGATCTCTTTCTGCCTACAGAGTACCGATTTTGTTGTTTTAATGTAGACAGACTCCAATACACTTAGATGAAAGGACGATCTAGCTGTGCCAATCATCCGAAAATTCGAACAGTTCGTTTTTTCACTTGGACTCTTTCAATAATGTTTTGTTTCTTTATTTTCTCTTTCTTAGTTTCGTTTCTTGTTTATGATTGGCTAGTTTTGCTACATGTGTCGTATAAATAGGTTGCCATATACATATACTTTCCTTTCTGACGTTTCATACTCTGAGGAGTGTCAGACGAAAAAAGTTTTTAAGTATGATTTTAGCGAAATGTCGCAAATTTTCAAGGCGATTTACTATGGATTCCTACGATGTCATCTTGTTTACCTTTTCCCACCTTGGCATTTAAATCTCCCATCATAGCAACGGCGTCTTGAAGCCTGCAGTTGCGTTTGGCTTTATCTAGTTCACCATAAAATCGTTCTACCTCTCCATCTGTACTCGTTGACATTGGTGCATACACTTGAATTATAGAGTTGTCAAATGGCTGACATCTTTTATTCTTACAAAGATGATTCTGTCCAATATAGGTCAATATCGTTTAGCCGTGGTTTCATCAAAAAGGATGCCGACACCTCTCTCACATTTTCTACCCCCAGAATAAATAAGTTTCATTTTGTTAGTATCACAAATTCCAGCTTTCGTCCATCTGGTATCAATCTTCATGATATCAATCTTCAATCTTTCTATCTCGTTGTACACATTGGTTAACTTTCCACCTTGAAAGAGTGACCTTACATTCCAATTTCGGATATTTTGTTTCAATTTGCTGGCAGTAGCTTGATGATGTTCAGACAAATGCCTGCCATCCAGAATCGTTCCTACCGAGCGAGACATCTTCATCATGATGAAGATCCCTTTTACACTGTTATTTAGATCAATACGTACGTATGTCCATCATAATCTTGGCATTATAAAAAATTGCTTTGACGTTGCCTTCTGTTGGGTGTGTTTTGCCCGAGGAGGACTCCATCCTCTTTTCCTAGAAGATATTCCTCCTGTATAACAGCTGTTGTCTTTCAAGAGTCGTCTCCCTACCACCGTCTTCATGGTGGTCTGCCATTGGCCTTCACTATTTAGCTCATAGCTGGGAGCGTACCTGGTACTACCTCTGAGGCTGAGAGGACATGGGAGTAATGGTAATTAAGGAGTGGCTCCACGCCCCAAAATATCGGGACTCCTATACCCATAATACCTTGTCGCCGGATGCAGTTTATTGCCAATATCCTTTCCTATTCACCTATATTCCTTTGCCCATACAATTACCATCACTGTTTAAATTCTGTTGAGTCTTGCTAAATACTCACTGCTGACTATCGTCCTAAATCCGGCAACACTGTGCTTTATGGTTTCATTAAATTCATCCCATAATCCATATCTTCCATATTCAATCAGGTTTATCAACATCCTCTTGTCTCCACCATCTGCTCAATTATCTTTGTTATTGATGCTATCTTTCTCAGTGTGAATCTCTGCTTTAACCAAATACAGCATTCTTGTTCTTGTCTTTATAAATCACTTTGTAATTCATTCTGTTTCTACGTTTTCATCACTCTGCGTTTGCTATTATTATATTTCAAAGCTTTAAATCCAATTGCAACAAGAACAAACAGATTTCACGTACTTTGTGCAAAATCCTTGCAGTCTTTAACTACACCGTGTAGTGAAGCTGAGCTTTCTTGATTAAAATTCCAATATCCTTGATTCTGCTCTCTAACAGTTCCCAGTGCACTTATCACAAAAGAGATTACTGTAATCTTAGCATTCTACAATTAGCTGACTTCTGTCGCTTAATGCCTCTATTTTTGCAACCCTTTTATCCTCTTCCTCGGCTACCTTATTGTCACCAAAGCAGGCAATATCTATCAGCTGGCACTCTCTTGTTTTATATTATTAAGTGTTTGATACATTACTAACACATTTATTTTATAATATAACTTTCAAGTTTGATACATCGTAATATCTATGATTTCACTATTTGTTACTTGAACAATAGTCTTCCTACATTCATTAAAAGTTTTCCTTCCTGTAAGTGTGTACCTAAATATATGTATTTGGTATAATAAATGTAAAGTTAGAAAAAATATTATCATTATTATGGACTAATCCTGAACTTTCAGCTTTGTAATGATTGTGATATAATTCTTACTAATATCATATATATACTTCAAATATGCTACTTGTGAGAGTATTGGTTTGTATTTGAGATAATTAAAGATAATAAATTGGAGTGGGTTTTTATCAAAAGTATAACATTAACGCTTAAAGATGCTTCCCAATTTCCTATAACAAATGTTTTAGTCGGAAGGATAAATTTTTATTTGAAACTCATTACCCTGTACTGATTTGTAACAGACTTCAACTGGGATTCACTATGGCGCATACGCTTGTTTTTAACTCTGGCTTGGCACTTGTATTACATACGAGCATGGGCCAAAGTGAATGGCCCTACATTTTAAATCTTTTGCTTGAAACCAGAGAGGTCAAGTCATTTAATTAAAGAAGAATACCATAGCATTTTAATGTCCAACAAAATGCTTTTGTTATAAAACCTTTTTCTTCATTCACCAATTACTTTTTGATAACGGACAACAAAACTCGCAATCTTATCTTGTTAGAATAAGTCCTTGTCTACTAGTGCACAACGGCTAAATATTTAAGTCAACATAATTCAATAGGTTTCTCAGAGGAATAAACCAGTAGTTAAGAACGAGAACAAATTCTGCAATTGAAGCAAAAAGAAACAAAAGATTAATCTACAAGACAAAAAATAAAAGAAATAGCATGAAATATTTGGAACGATGTTTTGATCACCTGTTATGGAGAGGACGTTTTCTATGAAGAAGATGCGTTTTGCTTGAAGCAAGAGGCAATTCTAACATAAAGAAAACCATAATCAGATTTACGTTGAAAATGCTACTTAAATAGTACATTAAAGGAATAGTTTAACATCCTTTGCAAGATTTGTACCAATAGTCTATAGCTAGAAATACGCGCTGCCCTTAGTAAAATTTTTAAAAACCAATTCACAATTGGAAAGGTGCATGTGTTCATCGACAAATTAGAAGAGGACGAGGAACTAAAAGGAGACAAGCAACATCACGTATTGCTGTCTACATGAGCAAATTCCTCCCTACAAATTACGGTTTGAACAAGCAGTGTTTAAATCATTAACGCTTAGTTATGACCAATAAGTTATGTTGCCAAACCAACGATTACGAGGTCTTCATTTATTTGTCTTTTAAGGTAGCACAAGAGGCAAAAGGTCTGCATTACATAATATACAAAGTCTTATGGAGGATACAAAGTACATAAAAGGTACAAAAGATACACCAGATAGAGATGCCTAAGGGGGAAAAAAAGTGAAAGAGGTAAAAGGGTACAAGGGTTACAAGTCATAACAAGGGTACAAAAGAAGCAAGAGATCGAGATGCATATGGGGAGTAGAGCCTGGAAGAGGTAAAAGGGTACAAGGGGTACCAGTTATTCTAAGGGCACAAAAGATACACGAAATAGAGAGGTCTAAAGGGAACAAGAAGTAGAAGAGGTAAAAGGGTACAAGGGGTACAAGTCATACCAAGGGTACAAAAGATGCAAGAGATAGAGATGCCTAAATGGAACTAGAAGTGGAAGAAGTAAAAGGATACAAGAGATACCAGTTATACCAAGGGTACCAAGGATTCAAGAGATAGAGAGGTCTAAGGGGAACAAAAGTGGAAGAAGTAAAAGGGTACAAAGGACACCAGTTATACAAGCGTAACAAAGATGCAAGAGATGGAGAGGTCTAAGTAGGACATAAGTGGAAGAGGTAAAAGGGTACAAGGAGTACCAGTTATACCAAGAGTACCAAAGATGCAAGAGATAGAGAGGTCTAAGGGGAACAAGAACCGGAAGAGGTAAAAGGGTACAAGAGATATCATGTATACCAAAGGTGCAAAAGATACAAAGTTTACATCACACAATTCATAAAATAACTTGAGCTAAAAGAGATACAGAATGTAAATGAAGTACAAAGGGTGCAAAAGATTTAAAGAGTACCTAGAAAAATCGAAATGACCCCTCTGTGGGCTTATTTAGAAATACTTAAATATTTTCTAATTTAACTGTTTAGTTATCCGATAATTGTCATTAGCTGTCTTATTTGTGAATTTCCTTTTTAGCAGCTTTCCCATTTTAACCAGTAATAATGACAAGAGAAATTCTAAAACATTACACCTGCTGATTGTACTGCTAACACTAGCTTTCAAACCCAATCAGAGCTACTGAATAATAGCAATTATAAGCCATTTCTCCTACCACATTCAGACCCATCAGGCATGTCAATCATCAAGTCATAGGTAATGCCAACAGGCAGATCAACCCTTCCATTAGAGTCAATTAAACAGTCCCACTCGTTAGTCTTTGAATCTCATTTGGGATAAAAGAGGCGAATACACGAATTGCGACAAAGAAAGAGTTGCCTGGTAGAAAAAGTAATGTTATTATAAAAATGCAGAGCAATTATGCACTTATTGTCTTATTAATGATTTTGGTGGGTATTCAAAGGCATAAAGTGATACAAACACCGTTGATTTTTAATTCAAAATGACAAAAAGTGTTCAACGCATTTCTTACAATGTTTTATTGCAGTTACCATAGTTCATTTAAGGCTTAATCTGTGTAGCAAGGTCAGTTGCGATGACAAAGCTAAAATATATAACTACACCATTCCCTGGTCTAAGGTCCAAAACGAGAAAGAAGGAGGGGTGAGAGAGCAACAGGAGGTAATCTGTCTCGTACAACTACGTCCCAGGGATGGCAGCGAACCTGCAAGCATTATCAGATGGCATCGTCAATCGCAATTGGTGGAATTACGTAAGAAAATTTGCATCACACTATTGGTAACTGGATTTTGCTATCCGTAAAACCTGAACAGAAACCTGTGACTATGTAATAAAGACAATAACATAAGTAAAAATAGACTTTTACCTTTGGATCCGCTAAGACCATTTAGTCTTTTAAAGAGATTTTTCTAGGCATTAAGCAGCACATGATTGTTACTTTCATTGTTCAGTGTGGCAGTAGAGTAGTTGCTCTCTATCAACCACACTATCCTTAAAACACACAGGCTCAGAACTGACGAAGGAGCAACAGAGAAAAATTTGACAGGAATTTGTTATCAAGCGGAATTCTTATACCTCTGTTGCTACAGACACGTATTGAGAATAAATAGTCCTGTAAGGCAAGTCATTATTCACAGTTATACAATCTGATTGAAAGCAAAGACGTAAGTAGCCACAAAATATGCTGATGGAAACATTGATTGTGAGTTTGAAATAAGAGATTGATCCTGAGCAAAAGTTTGATTCAAGAAACAAATCAATAGAATTAAAAACATGGTTTATGTCTTATGCCAATGCAGAGGAAGCAACAGAATTTCCTTTATCCTCTTCTCTGTTTTGTTTCCTTGCATCTGAACTTCAAAATGATTTATGACATCTTTAGAAATGTTTTCCAGCACTGAAAGTCACAGCTAGTATCTGCTTGTAGTTTATTCCCTAGTATAAATAACTGTTTCTATATCTTCACTAAGAGGCAATTTCAAGAGGGAGTTGAAAAGAAAAAAATAATACAGATGGCTAAAGAGAAAGGATAGATGATAAGTATACAGTCAAAGCAGTCAACCAAAGTATGGTACTCCACACACAACATGATCATTTTCTAGATTTTGATCAGAGATCGGAGTACCGTAATAGCGCCCGGGCGCTTATTTAATTTTTCTGCTTTTAAGGAGGGCGCTTATTCGAGATGGGCGTTTATAAAATTATACTTGAAAACTAAGAATTAAAAATTCAAAGATCAACGTTCTTTTTCACATTTTACATCTCTCAGGAGAATAAAAGTCAAACACGTAAATACCCGATAAACAATTAATTGTTACACTACAAAATATCAATATCCTCATCACTTTCATGGTCTTCATTGACGATCAGTGCCTTAGGACAGGCATTTGCCCTATCAATCTCATTAGGAACGAACAGGTTCAGTTCAGGAATGTTCATATACTCTAATTACTTTTCCAGCATAGAGCGCCCTTAGCTACAAGGCTGACCTTTTTTGAAGCAGGTGATCTCATCATTGTTTTGCATTCAAACGAGAAATGTACACAGCAATGTCTTCATAGTTATGCTTGCTTTGCATTCCAGGCGAAAAATGGCTCGTGAAAGAGGACTACAATTTAGTTTTCAAATGATTTACAAGATAGAATTTACAGGGTCTATTCACGTACACCATGTTTAGAAAAATTGCTGGACGCCATTGATTGGAGTGAAACTTAATCGTAAGCCAGACCCGAGAGATGAAGCGTTAACGTTTGTCAAGTAATCTTTAGGTGTTTATAAAAGGACAGATGGTAACGATGCTCTAGTTGGACATGTACTGATCGAAATTTCACAACTTCTAAATTATTTTCTAACAACTGGAGAGGACGAAAACTACTTCAAGGCAGAAGTTCTCAGAAAAAGAGAAATCGGCTTGGTCGTACCGGTCAAATACAAAGAAAAAACCAAAGACCGAAGATTTGCTAACATTTTGCGAGAGCAGTTAGAGGAAAAGAAGAAGACACTCTATACTGATATAGTAGATAGTTTCCTGATAAGAAAAACAGAAAAGAATAAAAATTGTCAAAGAAAAAGTGTTATTCTTTCTTTTCCAAGGTGTTTCCTTCCTTCCATTCAAGATATTGATTTTTTTAATCCATTTTCTCCATGAATTTCGAAAATTCGAATAAGCGCCCACCCTAGAACAAAGGGCGCGCTTATTCTAGAGGGGCGCTTATAAAATTATTTTGTTAAAAGGGGCGCTTATTTGAGAGGAGCGCTTATTTGAGAGGGGTGCTTATTCGAACGATTACGGCAGTTTAGCTCTACGAAAGATTACTTTTGCACCATCCTCTTAATTAGCAAAAAATCCCAATTCCCGGGGTTTGTGTTATGTGCGTAAGTAATGGAATCAATAAACGAGCAGAGATAGAACCCAAATGAGTGAAATATTTATAATTACTTTCAGTTTTTCCGTGATATACTTTGAGCGAACCGATCCTTTCATAACCCGTTCGAGGGACAAGTAACCAAGTCGTATTACGTTTACACTATTAGAGTAATCTACTCTCTGTTTTCGATTTGACATTAGCGCCTCTGTCAAATTCAGAGCTGATATTACTATCTTACCGGGTGATACTATGCATCAAATCTGGCTTCAATTTCCGCCTTGCCCCTTTGCCATGCATTTTTGTCTTGCAACGTTTGAGAAAATACACAGCTGTATTTCTTGAGAAAATGACTTTATGAAATTCATTTTCAATCACTTGTTCATTTTGTGAGCGGAAGATTAAGACAATATGAAACTCTACAACTGTCTTTGCATACATGTGTGGACTAAGAAGAATAATTTAGACAGACTAATCAAAAACTAACTTGTTTTCTGTCGTTCTAGGAAGTCCAGATCTATCGACCTGTGAATTGTTTATCGTCAGTTTGAAACCAGATGGCAATGAAGAGCTTTATATCAGTCGATGACGGACAGCAAAACGAATTCAAAATTTTCAACGTTGTGTTTTTTAAGGTAGACACTATGATTGACAGAAATTTTATGCAATAGAGCTCTTAACGAAAGAAAAAATGTAGATGCCAACAAACTGACTTCGATTAAATAAAACTATTTAAAATAACTAAAACTAATTAAACTAAAACTAATTAGATAAATAAGTATAGATTCTTCTTGTGATTATTGTGAAATTCAAACTACCTTCTTAAGGTAGCCCTTTTTGATTAAGAGCTAACTCAGGACATAGATGCATATTCCTATAGCCTCGTTCAAGGAATAGTGTTTTGTATTTAGCAAGAGTTTTTGAGTCAAGAAAATTGCAAAAGGGCTTTCCTTGCAAGTGATGTTTTCTTTAACAATCATTTATTTGGAACAAGTCTTTCGTTTGGTGCAATGTTGATAAAACAGCAGGGGATCTAAAGGTCAGGATAGAGCTAGAGGTTATTAGAGAGCGTAATGTCTTTAATTTGTTATATTCATACACCCTACATTCTAAAGCACTGATTTAAAAGTTTGAAAAACTCCAGAATAATAACAATGTGCCAATTGGAGAAATTGAATAAGACCATAACTTAGCTCTTTTTGAAGGCGTACTTCATAGAGTTATTGATAGTGATAAACATGGTGGAAGTAGTGTACAACAATACAGATCAAGGAAAAACTCTATTTGATGCGCCGATAAGATTGTATTTTCAAACACTGTTAAGGAGACAGATAGTCTACAATTTGCTGATATCGAAACGTTTCCATAAACATAATAAGGTGATGTTCTTAAAAGAATACTCAGGATTTGTAAGGATAAGCTACTCATTCGTTTCAGCCTATGGAGGAATATAGTACAACCAGGTGGAGACTTGCTGAATAATATATACTCTATCAGTGAAGGAACTTTGCCGTCGTCTTCCTTTGCAATAAGATTCATTGGAAGCGCTGCATCTTTTATCCCAAGATGTGACTGCTTTCATTCGAAATACCAGATGTAAACACAATGGTGTCAACAGATTTGATGTTTGGAAATGATGACTACTATTCTGTTTCGTCAAGAATAAAAAGCTTGCACAAAAGAATTGACACTAAAGTTGTGAATTATTCATTTTTCTTTAGAAGAAATTTGCTGCTTCTGTGACCTAATTTAGTTTTGCTAAATATTATCAAACAGGTCACAGCAACTTTTTCCCTGGTCAGACATTGCGGCTTATCTAGAATAGGTTAAAAACGTTGCTATAGATAGCTCAACTTTGAGTTTAACTTTGCTCTGCTGACTGCCTCTCTCGAAAAAGAAAAAAGAAATGTGACCTTAGCTGAAAAACTAAACAGCATTTTTATTCCCTGTGCTCGCGCTTTCATACATAAGATTTATAAAATGTATCACCTGCTTCAATAAAGTCATCGCAATGCGTTTTACCACCTTTCCACAGGCGTAAAAATGATTCACAAGTACACTTAGTGCTTACTAAATTATATATCGTGAGATTAACATAAATATTTCTTTCTCTATTATCAACGGCATTTATCCATATTCTTTTTCCTATGTTAATAAGACACAAAACAATGAAACAGCATGAAATCTGATGTGTTATAAAATTTTTATCGGAGGAATATTGGTTTCAACGATAATGTTCTTATCAGTCATTTTGAAATAGCCAACTAATAACAACTTAATATTTTGGAACAGCCAACTTATAACAACTTACTATTTTCAGATTACAGTTGTAATTAAGGAGCTGTTTGCACAGTGAACATATTTTCATACTAATGGGATAAAGAGTTCGTATTGTGGTTCTAATCACATATTTCTAATTTTAGATACAAAACAGCATTTATAAAGTCAGTCTTTTCAAAAAGTGTATTGTCAGCTAATTTCTATGCTTCATTGTGATGAGAACAGGTAAACCCATATAATTGAAAGAACATAAATAACCAATGTCCTGATCAAATTAACAACTGGTTGAGTCAACTATAGAATCTTCAAATTGGACAAGAACACAAGAAATGCCTGGAAATGCGTTTCTGTCCGTTACGTTAATGAATATAATAGAAAGTAATCCTCATTAAAGTATTGTAAAAAAGATCAATGAAGTTTACATTGACTTTAGAGAAGACGAAGATGTGTTTAAATAAAGAATTTATGTCCGAATTATAAATATTATAGGTATTGTTAGGAACATGAAATGGTCAATTATGAAACATGCAAATGCTTATTCTAATACAACAAAATCGTGCTCTTTATGTTTACAAGAAAAGCTCGAAATTCTTCGCTACCCAAATAAAAGAGAGCTGTTGAATAAACGATCTGAGATTCTTAATAAATACCGGCATGTGAATAGATTCCTGCTAACTAATTTTAAATTAAAAGATTAATTCCATAGGATTTAAGTCTTAGCACCGTTTTGCTATGTTCCCCTACATTTATACTTAATATATCCCTTGACAATTGCACGTTTACCTGACGCAACTACTCTTTTTTGTGTAGTATTCAGTGGCGGCCGGTGGTAATTTGCTTAAGTGGGGCGATAGCTCTGATAGGCTTTCACAACGACACCGAGCTGAACGTTTTGCACACAAGGTTCCCTATGATTTCTTGAGATAACGGGCAGATTCAAATTTGCCCCTCAAATGAGGGAAAATCGTCTGATGTCGCCGACATTCAGTATGAACTACGCATGCCCAGATGCCAAAATCTTGAGCGAATTTTATCTTGCCCTTGCTGTTCACGGTCAAACACTACAGAAAACGTAGAATGCAACCCTGTGATCTGCTTCACGTCAACCCTCAGATAACTTTGGAAATGCGTTGACAGTTAACGCTGCAGAGAAAGACAATGGGAAATCACGGAAAGTCGTTCCTGAATATGACTAGAAGTGACAAAATTTGTCAATTCAGAAAATAATTGGATATGGAAGACCTGCTGCTTTTGAATAGTGGGGCAATGCCCATGGTTTCCCCCAGCACCAGCCGCCGCATTTAACTTGTAGGGACTTCTTTTCAAGAGCTATGCAGCTGAAGATTGTCCTAATGTATGAAACTATGAAACTGTAAACGCTGTAGTTTTTCTTCTTTTGTAACCTTTGTCGGAATTATAGGTAGAATTGTTATAAGGAGACATAGTTCATTAGGAGGCTTTTGCCGTCCATTATACTAGTTTTGACGATTTTGTTTCCGTACCTCGATCCGTTTCATCTTCTAATTTTACTTGCTTCTGTTCACAAGACAATGGTGTTTAATTTGACTGGTTTAGTGCTGAGATCATTTGTTTACCTCAGGCTAAAGTGTAAAGTGTGTATTGTTACACGTCCTAAGTATGTGTGTATATTCAAGCAATGTATTATATCCTTAACATTATATATCTATTTATACAAGAAAGTTAAATGTAAAAACGTAAGGCTTTCGATCACTAAACACGCACATATACACAAGTGTGTATATATGTACGCACATAGATATAATTCATCACGAGTTCAAACAACACTGTTCATTACAATTTAAATATTTTTCCATTAAATAAAGAGCCTTTCATTAAACGTTTTGACATATTTACTGAAGAAGATTACGTCAAAGAACGGTATACTTTTTAATCATATGCAATTTCTGTGCACTATAATTGAGTCTTGTCTATTTGAGAAATGCATACACAAATGCATATATATATACTTCCCAAAAACCCATAGATTCCATAGCATCTTCAATAATAAAAACCTGAAAATTAGTTACAGTTGTACAGAAAACAAGGCCTCTATCATCAACAAGCACAACAAGAAAATCCTTAACACCAAACCAACTGCCACCCCATCGAAATTATGCAACTACCGCAAAAAAGAAGACTGCCCTTCGGACAATAACTGCCTTACCACCAACATCATCAACGACGCTAACGTAACCACAAATGAAGACAGAATCGGGATAAATTACATTGGCCTGACTAAAGGAACACTCAAACAACGTTATACTCAACATAAACTGTCATTAAAGAACAGCAAATCAAACTACTGAATCCAATGGTCAGTTATTACATCAGCTCAACCATACAGCAACACCTCTAAAAGGTGTTACACCTCTGCACATCGGAAAAGCTAAATGTATTAAAGGCAACAATAATATCCTACTAAACAAACGTTCCAAACTAATTTCAAAATGCAGATATGACAACAAGTATTATCTAATGAACTATAGCAGCCCCTAAACAACTCGTATTAATTTTGCATAAGACCTCGTTTTCTTGTATCTAGTTACTTAATTATCTATGTGGCTTGGAATGCGATTCAGTTATAGTCTGTTTGACGAGTGCTTTAGCACGAAACTCAGAGTAACAGAGAATCAGTCTTTTCATTTTCTGTAATTCTGTTATCAACGCTCTGCTTTTTGTACATGGAGCACTGTATG
>JANTCA010071835.1:0-12363 GCA_024741275.1 Chironex yamaguchii
TCAACTTAATTTCTAATGAATAAGCTCCTGGAATCAGCTGAGTCCCAGCAAACATGTATATGCAAAATATTCAGAACAAGATCTTATGTTGAAGCCAGATGAACTTTGCAAATGTTCTTGGAAACATATGAGTTAAATCAGAAATTTAAGGATGCCATGATTATAAGTATCATCAAATTATGCGACAAAGGAATCCATGGTAATGACTGTGGAGTTTACTCGTGTAGCAAAGCAGCAAAATTATGTTTTAAGAAGATCCTCATAGCTCACCAATTTGCTCCCAGATTTGAAAAGTGGATTTCGAGGTGACAAACGACACAATTCTTCGTTTCCATCAGTTCAAACAAAAAATAGAGGATAAAATCAAGGTTTATGAATTGTCATTTTCAATTTCAAAAAGAAATTTACATCAGCAGAAAAGTCAGTTGTGTGGTTAATAATGATACCTTTGACAAGGGAGATGTGCTCTAAATAAATCAACAATTTACAATTTACCTATACAATCTGCTCCTGAGACTTTGGAAAGCACAACCTTACATGAACTCAAAATAAAACACCATATACATATTATTTATCTACTTGGAAAACCTTGTGAAATTTTTCAAACCAAGTGGCAAAGGTCGAGCAACATCACACAAAATGTCTCCTGATTCCTCCATACTTTCTAAATGCACACTAGTGGGAACCCATTCACCATTTTTGTCTTCCCTTTCAAATGTAAGTGACAATGAACCAGCAGCGAGAGGTCCTTCAACAAAACACTGTGCACGCCAAAAGTTAGGGTTGTGATTCTCTTGAAACTCATTCTTAAGCCTTTGAGCTAATATTCGTGCACACCTGTATCCGCTGATGTGCATTGGATCACCAAATCGTGAAGCGATACTCTCCTCTCTACTAAGACGATCCAAAACCTGCATTAATGCAGCACCCTTCAGAAACATTTCCTCCTTAACATCTTCTTGACTGAATATTTTTTCTAATTCATCTTGGCTTTCTATTGCCTTCTTAAAATTTTTCCTTCCACTGAGTCTCTTAATATCGTAAAAAATCATAGCTCGGAGTTTGACATCAGTATCGTCATCAGAGCGAACCTCTTGGATTTTAACTTCCTCCACCGATAAATAAGCAACAAAGAGAGCAACCCATACTATTACTCCTGTTCCTAGCAATATCACTCGTACAAGATACCATAATTTTTTCCTGAACCTTCTAATTTTATCATCCCCCTCTCTTGGTTCATTCCATCGTTCTTGATTTCTATGCTGTCCAGGGGGTGATTGAAACCGGTTCCAATTTCCGTCATTGGAATATAGTCTGATGAATAAGTTCCTTCTACTTTTGAAATTTTCCCTCGTGAAAAAATTGTTTGAATAGGAATCTAGCGAGATCATTGTCCTGTTACCTGTTCCAGGAGATGAACCTGACATGTTGGAGAGACATGATAAGCACCTCTTGCTCGTGTTAATGAATGAGGTACGCCATGACCCACTATCCATTGGAACGTCAAGAAAGTGACCTAAGTACTTAAATGTGTTAGCTAGAGTCCTTCTTTTTATTTGTAACCACATTCTGATACGCGATTACGGCCTACTAACGTCGACAAGAGCTAACTAAGTTCTTGACTTGCAATTCCAGGGCACTAACAAGCTTAACGTTTAGGTCTTACTGCTTAATAGTAATCTTCATCAATTATCGTTACCCTTGACAACAATGGATTCATTGATAATCTTTCTGTGTAAAACTGCAGTTTCTAATACCTGGCCAACATAAAACTACATCTGTATCATCTCCATAGTATCGAATTTACCTTTTGACAAAGCACTTTTAACCATACACATCACTGTTGTTCTTCCGTTTACCTGCCGACTTTCAACAAATTATCGTAGGAAACCACTACATCAAATTTCGGAGGCGTCAAATACTTACGTTGTATATATCGCATTTCCGAGAGAGACACGAAAAACTGTGTAAAAACGGATGCAATACCTAAGCTAATGTTACACAATGCAGTGCCCTAGCAATCAGGTGGCAGGGGGCTGAAGCCTCTCCAATAATTTTCAAGCTAACAAAAATTAAAGTCACAAACATAAAAAGCATTTTCATTGTTAAAGTTAAAGAAGTGCCAGAATCGCATACCAGACATCACCCAAACTGACACTATACTGGAGCTCAGTTTTATAGCTAGAGAAAGTTCACAATGTTCACAAAAGTAATTTTCCAAGAATCAACTCTATTTATTCTAATCCAGACTCAGAGAAAAACATCTCACTTTTTAGCACATAGTAATCATTGGAAATATAAGTTAGACATTGTTCGATTCTGTTGTTAAATTGTCATGTTTGTCGTATAATTAAATATATTCTAACACAAATACCGTTCTCATTTGCGTCTTATACTGTCTACTTCAGCAACAGAGTTCCTGCATAAAGTTTTCGTCTTTTACAAGGATCAGTTTCCAATTTGCTCCCTGTCAGGACTCGAGTTCCATGACTACTTCTGCTCCAACAGATTTTGCACTTCCAATCGCAGGAAGAAAAATTACCATATTCACGTCGTTTATGGAACCACTTTGTGCAATTAGTGCACTCCACCATTTTCTGGACCATAAGCCAGTTGTAGGCAGTGACAGTACAGTGGTACGGGTATCATGTATTTGTTACTGCTTTGCATACGTGGTGTGTTCTGACACATGATAAAATGAAAGGAACCGTCTAAAAGAACTTTGGTCTCGTCCTTTGGCATCTTTCTGATCTGCAGGGTAACAGTGTCGGGGCGCATGCCATTACAAAGACAGAGTGCTGCCAAAATTGCTGCCATTTCACTGTCAGTATCCTGATTTGCCCACTTCATGTCAACTACCTCGAGAAGCAATTTATCCTCATTATTTGGACGCATCAGGGAGGAGGCATACACTTCAATTGCTTTTTCATACTTTAAGTTATGCCTAGAATGACAATGCAATCTCTTCATAGAGTCATACACGGAAAATGGGATAATGGCAGGAAAATGTTGGAGAGTGCTAACCAGTGGCACCCATATAGTTGTATATTTTGAACAAATTTACTTCTGTTCCCCTTTAGGTTATGATCACCGTCCCAGTCATGAAGACCATATATGTTTGGGTACTCTTTATGCAAAATTGCCATTGCAGAGTTTATCATTTCTTTTGTCAACTCGTTCCCACTTTCAGTTGTTAATTTGCCTTGCATAGTCGTGAGCCCTATATCCTGTATCTATGAGAGCTGAAGCCATGACCTGAAGTTGTCGTTTGAATTAGACATTGTGAAATCCATATCTGAAGTAAGTTTTGGCATTGTAAGCATAGTGCCAGAACCATCGACACTTGACAATTGCAAGGTACATGTACTCTCCTAACCCACCTTACATTCATTTACTTTTACATTTCTTTTTTTATGGTTTTCATTGTCATCAACTGTAGTTGTGGATGTTGTTACAGTTTGAGTTGATATGACTCCCCAAAGCGAGTATACATTTCACACCCCTCAGTATGTGACTATGCTAGTGACATTGTCTAAAACTGCCCTACTTAGCGTGTCTTCTGGCAACTGGTCATACATTTCAGGATTCAAAATTTTTACATTCTTTTAGTTCTTAGTACAATTATATAAATCAATATTAGACCAAAAGAGGAATATGTGAGACAATGGTGACATTTTGTTAAAGCAAACTGTGAACAACGGTCTTGTTAAATAAACTCAAATATGCAATTTGCAGAAATGGAGAGTAATACATTTATATTTTACACATAAACAGAGCCAGACTTAATTTTGAAGGAGTGGGCTGCCAGTATTTTAGTTTTAGAAGTTCGATGCTCTACTACCACCTGGTATAGTAATTTTTAGCCAATTTGAAACTTAAAGCAAGTGCTATCCTGAAGCTTTACCATTTGTTGCACTGTCTGCTTGACTCTTGTACTTACTGACAGGGCTCTTAAGTTAATTGGTCTAAAGAATTGACTTATGACTTCATTTGACAACTTCTCGCCTTCCAAGGTGTCAATTTCTATTTGGGGTTGTACTTTTCCTAAGTGATAAGACTATAACTGGGTCTCTTTGTCTTGTTGATTACTCAAGTAAGCTGAGTATTTATCAATTACATCATTGCTTTCTGTTCATGATCTTCGGTCCTGTACTCATGGGTCCTAGTTTCATGAAAGGAGCACGAATGCTACTGTGATGATCAGTGATGAATCAGCCTCCAATAAAAGTTAGTGAAAACATGCACCACACGTCTCCCAAGAACGAAGGGTAAACAGTTTCTCTTTATGTGTCACTCTCATGGCGATCAAAGAGGACAACACTGGCATGACGACTTGCTGGCAGCAATGGGCAGTAGAAGTCTCTGGAGCTTGAACTTTTGTCAATGTTCCACTACCACCTGCAGGCATCGGATGACTCAAGATCAGACAACTAACACCGAACGGCCCGGGTATAACAGGGTACCTATTCAAATAAAATCAAATTGAATAGGAAAAATTTACACGACAATAAACCTGAAAATAAGACATACAAACGACTCCGGAAACACTGTCATATCTTCTGACTTCACATTATGCACAATTTCAGACCTTAACAAGACCAGACCCCCCATCCCCACACCCACAAAAAAGGTAAAACAGACAAACTGGCACACAAATAGATGGAAAAAAAGTTAAGGAGGATGGCGAACAACACAAGTTCAAGGTGATGTACCGCAGGATGAACGATGACACACACACATGCGCACACACACGTACACACACGTACACACACACATACACACACACGCAGAATGACAGCTGGTAACCACAGTTTAACTCAGAAGCATGATAAATTGTAATTAAAGAACGAAAAGAGCCTAAAATATGATTTGTAAAGCGAAAAATGGAAATTTTGAAATCTGGTTGCTCTAAAATAACATTTTGATCTTAAAAAACGGTTTCAGTAAAACTTAACTGGCCTCAATTCCCAATGTTTTTACCAAAATACTCTTGGAAAACTTTGATTCAGAAAGTAGCAAGGCATTTCGAAATATTTTCGAAGGACAGAGAAATAAAATTATTACTAAGAGTTGTAAGACTACACACCCTTTTCATGCTTTAAGTTCCTTCTATATTTTCATACACAACATCTAACACAAAATATAATTTCAGTGGGAAAGGATAGGATAGATGTCAAATTGTTGCTGACAAAACAGCTCATCAGAAACAAATATCTTCTGAGCTCTTTAAGTCTGCCTCAAGACATTTTGCATAAACTTGCAATACTTCATCTTACATGATACAAGATGGTGCAACTGCTGGATGATTACTAGGCTAACCATTCCATGGCTCGTGGTGTCAACCCTTTTGTCTACTCTTCCGTGTTCTGTTTCTCTTTGTCCGACATATCATTTAGACTCTCCAATGTACGTGACAGCGCAGCACACTGCAGCTTGTACACTATACCATTCTTTTCAGTGATTGTTTCAGTGCCCTTGGGTTTTGAAAATGTGTTTGGTAAACTATAATTTATCTAAAAGGAACATTGGATGTGCTGTCTGAGAATTCTCTTGATCTTTTGACGAGTATTTTGATGTAAGATAGATTTATGTTTTCATCACTTTTAATGCTAACAAAAATTTTAGTGCTGCAGCTATACACGTTTAACTAACAATTACAGATATCTTTTTGGACAATCTTGTTGTGGTACAAAACTTAAATGTAAATGTTGGCCTATGGCAGAATCGCATGTTTTAGCAGTTATATTCGCTTTTGCAAGCGCGAGATGGCTGTTTCCTAGGAGAAATTGATGCTTGGCATACAGTGGCTGGAACATGTTGTTTGATCCTATCACCTAATCTTTGAGAAGTGCGATCTACATACAGAGCTTCACATCGGCACAACAATTCATATACTACCAAGCTTTTTTGTGTGGTAGGTGCACAAGCCTTGTGAATGGATGGCAAGATCTTCCTAGAGAACAGCCATCTCGCGCTTGCAAAGCGAAAATGACTGCCCAAACATGCGATTCTGCCATAGGCCAACATTTACTAGAAATTCATAATGCGCCAAAATGTACAAGGACGAGAATTTTCGGATAATTGGCACAGCTAGATCGTCCTTCATCTGAGTGTATTGTAGCCTGTCTACATTAAAGAAAGAAAAGCAGTACTATGCAGGAAGAAAGGGTTCGTTTTTTCACTTGGACTCTTTCAATGTTTTGTTTCTTTATTTTCTCTTTCTTTGTTTACTTTCTTGTCTAGGATTGGCTAGTTTTGCTACATGTTTCGTATAAATAAGTTGCCATATACATATACTTTCCTTTCTGACATTTCATACTCTGAAGAGTATCAGACGAAAAAAGCTTTTTAGTATGTTTTTAGCGCAATGCCGCAAATTTTCAAGGAGATATCTTTTTATTCACAAGGTTTTAAGGAACATTGTTTGTATCAGAACTAAATGTTGAGAGAGTCACAAATCAAAATGGAAAAGTAACGTAGATTACTTATTATTATAACAGATTGATAATTATAACAGACAGAGATGTTACTTAAACGTAACAAACTTTTTTGTATAATTTGGTGTTTGTGTTGATTGCTGGCTAGGATCTTCTCAAAAACAACAATGGTCTACATTTGATGATAGAGTATCTTCATACAATGGCAATTGTTTGCACCCTCTCCTCTTTAGTATTGACAGTCGGCTATATTAATAACATGTTGTTTATACTAATTTATGCAAGTATAAGTATTGAGTGTGATGTAAGTGTCATTGTAGTATAGCCTTCACCTATGAAAGCTTGATTTGTGTATAGATTGGACTTGTAGTTCTGGAATCTCTCAGAAACAAATCATGCGTTCAGGGTGAAGACCAAACTCACGACATTCTGTCATCAGGGAAAATTGCTCGGACGTCCGAATTCTCTGTGGGCTTTTTGTCACAAGTGAATTTGGGATGTCATGTTTTGCTGATTGCGTCACACGACAAGCATTATCAAAGAAATGGAATATTCTGATTTAAAATTAAAGTTATTGCCTGACATTTGTGGTGCTTAATGTCCCCTATACCCATCCATTGTTTACTACTCCCCAATTATGTGACATTGTTACACCCTAACATGCAAATCCATATCTAATTTCCATATAGATATTGTATAATAACTACTTAAAGGTCTATCAGTACGTTCGTAAAAGTGATAAATACGTCATAATGACGCGTCCCTTCGTCACGTGTCAGGACTTTATTTTTTATTTCATTCGCCCAGGGAATTCATAGGGCAATTCTTCTGACGTATCGTCAAACACTTCAAGAGAAATAATATGTGATACACACTAACTATAGATAAAAATGTCGACGTGTTTGTTTATTGATTGGACAGAGGCATGCTGTTAAGTTAAAAATATGAAATCAATAAATCAATCAATCGATAAACAAAAATGATAGACATAAAAAAGTACTGCTTCGTTTTTAAATCGTGTTATCTCAAAGTAATGTAAAAATGTCTTTTACCCTAGTGAAAAGGAAAGTCAGGGTTACAGCAGTAGGAGTAAAATCACCCAAAGTTCACTTCTTTTGACAGAGCGCATTTTCTCGGGTGCATCTTTCCACCGAACAAGGACAACAATAGTACGGAGTAAACCGGTGTACACTGCACTGATACAACATGGCGGATAAAGGAGCTCACCTGACAAGTGGACGGGTTAACTTAGCATTAGTAAGAGAAGCAGCAAGAAAGGAGTTGCTCTATTGTATTGACAAATGTCCTGGAAGTAAGGTAATGAGGTGTTAAAGAAAAGCACTTAATTTATTTTAAGTAATAAGTTAGCTTTGGTCAGTGGCAGAATCGAAATTTCCTCAATAAAGAGGGTCCTATTCACGAGACCTTGGACGCTATCTTCTTTGTTGTTTGACACGCCCATAACCTAGCGTAAACCAAAGTAAGATGCATTAAATACACTGCTTGATTTAAGGATGCGTCTTTAAATACTATTACCGGTTCCATCTAGATGTCATATAGGAACTTACGTAAATAGACTAGCAAGAGACATAACTAGGCTAGGCAGGTTATATCATATACGAGATAGGAGATAGCAAGTTAACCCTACACGTCTACTCCAGCTCATAACAAAGCACATGGCAAGGAAAAAGAAAGAATTTCCATAGGTTACAGTTTCATGAGACCTTGTGTAGAAAATACGCACAAAAAACCTGCAAAATCTGTGCAAAGACTGGATTTGGCAGATAGAATCAAGGGACTGAGTGATGGTTTTTTTTGAAATCTTGGTCTGTAATCATTAGTATTAGTAAAATTGATGGCTAAGATACAACTGGTGGGATTTTAATTGTTATCTTCAATCAAACACACCTTAAACTGGCTAGGCCTAAAATGTGAAGAGCTGAACGTTACTGCCACAGAATGTTTTGCATGGATCATGAGCATTTTATCTACTCAACCACTGAGCACTCTGAGAAAAGTTACTTTGAGCAATGCCTTAGGACACAGAAATACTGTATATTACTGTTTAAACACTCAGCACAGAAGAGTTTTTAGTTGGTATCACTCTGGGCACCTTTTCCACCATATACTGAAAAGTGCATTTACACCTAAGGATGTAACACCTTAACAGGCTGGTGTTGTATAACAATCAGAAATAAACTAATGATTGTGACTACTAAAGATTCAAATCCGTGTCTCAAGCCAGATTGTTTGCAGGTTGTTAACAATGTTATTATCCATTTGAGCACACATCTAATAAAAGTTCTATCAAATGACTAAGGCCTTGTAGGTCGAAAATTTGTGGATGGATCAATATCTTCTTCAAAAGGGTGGTAATGTTACAAATTTATTGTACTAACTGTCTTTCCACCTTACTTTATGAGCAGTCTAGCTCAGCAAGAAAAGTTTCAGTTATAGTAAGATTTAGCTTTGAATATCCGATGGTCACAATCATTGCAGTACTTTTGTTCACTTACCCCAAAGACAGGTCAATGGGACTGATGAGTTAAAACACCCAAGATATTACCAAAAATAACAGCTAAGATGATGCTTATGATATACCAATTTTTAGGCATTTTGGGGGCAAAAATGCAATTTAAAATAATTAAATAAACAACCAATAATCCTGGGTTAGGAATTAAAGTCAACATCCTTGGCTTTAGCAATTGGTTCATGGTTGTATTCCTTGATTATGTTTGCGGTCATCTTAATGTCCTGTCCTTTAAAGACAGTGCCTCATTGCATATAATAGATAGATGTGGGTTTGATCGTTTAAATTTTGACGATACAGTTACCTGACACAAGAATGTACTGAAACTAAACAACAAAATTTTAATATTTATTTTGTAAGGAGAACTATTATTGTTTATTTTAGTATATATTAATTACAAATGAAGTTGTAGATATTTGGAGCTTTTTACATAGTAAGATGAAAAATAAGGTAATCATGGCTTGTAATGATTTACATCAAGATTATCCTAATATATAAAATTGTAGACCCAATTTTTTGTAGGTTTTAATTTTTAAATGAATTATCAAAAATAGCAAGTTTTTGAGCTCCATGGATCTAATGGTGTCACATACTGCAAGAAAGTCCTTGTATTGAAACATATAACTGATTAAGATGAATAGTTTATAGCATTAAAACATTATTATATACTATTGTCTATACAATGTATACAGATAATATTTAAATCCAAAGCAGTGATAATTGCTATTTGATGCAATGATTTAGTTATTGGTAAGTCATTATAATTGATTTAAAAGCCTTCAATTAAATAAAATAAAGTTAATCTGTATATTACTATCTCTTAAATATTATAGTTCTGTTATGATCCTTTGATGTTTCTTGTTTTTTTACAGGCAATTGTTTGGGATGAAAGACTCACTGGGCCAATTGGATTGATAGCTGAATACAGTTTACTAAAAGTTAGTGTCTTGTTATTTATTATGCTTCAAAATCATCCGTGGTCCAAGCCTGAGGCCACAAGTGAAACAAAGGTCAAGCTGTACCTAATGTCGATCTTTTTAATCCTATCGTACAGTAGTGATGGGAAAGCTTGGCTCATTTACTGAGCTCAACCAAGTCTACCTGACTTTTGAATGAAACTTTCGAGCCATGTCGAGGCTTGTTAGCTGAAAACTTTCAAACCAGGCCAAATCGAGCCCAGCTAAATCGAGCCAAGCTGACCTTGGCCACTAGGTGGCCAACTTTGAATCACCAATACTTTGCAAACTAAAAGCCATTGGCTAGAAGCTGCTGACAGAGGAATCTCTTCTGTCCCGTCTTCACTTTGCTTGCACTAGATTAGACCCTGGAAGAAGCAGCTCACTTTTGCAACAGCTCAGGAGAAGGAAGAATCTCTTCAACTGCTCTGGACCCTGATGGATGAGCAGGAAGATGAATCTGCTCCAGAAATTTGGTCAAGTCAAGCAAAAAAACACAAAGTCGACGAGGATGATTTTGATCATCATCAACCTCAAGATGCTCATCCAGAGGCCTCTGATTTAGATAAGTACTTACTACTTCCTGTGCCAGAACAAAAAATAGAGATTCCAGAGTTTTTGGCAAAGTCAGTGAGGGCACTTTGATTGTCTCACTGATATTGCATGTCAATTGAAATCTGTAGAAAGGGAGTTAAAGTGCTGCTAATTTTGTGATGAATTCTTGAAGAAATAGGCCTTCTCCCGATGTGCTTTGTAAGTTCCAGAGATCTTGCATGAGTTAGTAAGTATGTTTTGATACCTCAGTGCCAAGATATTATGGTAACTAAAATGGTTTTGAGCTTCAAAACTATAAGTTTTAAAATTTAAAATCTTAGGTCGATGCATCTGAGCAATTTGTAGTCCTACTGAATTTGATACTAGTTAATAGCGATTGCTTGTGTGTCTATGCACTTGTACTTGTAGTCTGACTTCAGCAAGGAGTGGAGGTAACAATTTTTTGTCTTCTAGTCTTTAAGACCATTATTTTGTTTTAGGTTTTTCTGTGTGTCTGCAGGTGGTGCGGTCTGTTACTGGGAAGTACCATGACAAAAAAGGGTTATAACTTGCTTTTGCCGATAATATTGTGTATTTGACTGACATGATGAATAAATAATTCCTCAATTGAGCCAAGCAGAGCCTGATTCTGCTGAAAGTTTTCAAGCCAAGCTGAGCCGAGCATTAAAAAGTTGTGAAAATTTCCGTCAATACTTTTACAGGTGTGAAACATGGCCAATGTGTGTTAATCAGAAGAGTGCAGGCTTTTGAAAACAGATGTTAGTGATGAATACTTAATATCTTGTACCTGGGCAGAGTGAAAAATGAGGAAGCAACAAGGCATCTCAGATCCCCTGTAAAGAGAAGGCAACTGATGTATCTGAGCCACATGTACCAAATGGACTGCCTGAGAAGGGTGGCACGGATTGTTGGACCTGTTACCCACTGGCAGCATCCTCCAGGCAGCACCAGAGTGATGCAGGGTTCAATAGTGATCAAACCAGACTGGCTCTGCTCCAGCTCCATTGGGTCTACAACCACACACTGCAGGCCTGGCCCAGGTCTGGAAGCCGTTTCTCAATGATGTGGTAGGTAATCAAAACCAGTGGTAGAGGTTTCTCCATGCTCAAGGGCTGCAGGTTTACTCCACACCTGACAAGGCGACAAAGTGCCTAGGTGTATTGTGGATAGTGCAAAAGTGTATTTATAATTCAGAGTAGCTTATATGAATGTGAAAACAGCTTGTAAACATATTTAAATCCATAATAAGCCAGTAGTGAAGGTATTTAGTATTTATGACAGATGTCTGCTGCGGTACCTCCAAAGATGTCATTACTGTTTAAGACTAGATTGTTGATGATTGATTTGGTGAAGAGTGAGGGGGTGCTCAGGTTTTTAAATATCAAAAGATTAATCAAATTTGGGTCCTTTGCAACCATACTGTGCCATATACATTACTTGTTAGTGACTTGATTTCCTGCTTTTGCTGTGTGTATACTTTGACCCAACAAAGAACATGGAGTATGAAAGTTACACATTTTGATAAGCCAAACAGAAATTTGTAGAGCCCATGAATGCATACCATGCTTGACTTGGACAACTAGCTGCTATTTGTGGATTCAGTGATATTAATAAGGATATTAGGAAGTGAATAGTCATATTATCCAGTCCTGTACATCTAATTGTCTACTATGAAAAGACTTGATAATGACAATGCAAAATTTAATTGATGAATATGTGCAATGGAAGTGTCTGAGATGCAAGCCAAAGACATCAAAAAGTCAACAACAATGTATGCTGTGAGTCATAAAGTGAAATCCAGTCCATCAAAGCTAAGGGAACAGTAAAGGAAACAGCTGTTTCAACTGCGGAGATCAATGGCCTTATCGGAAATCTGGCTGTCCAG
>JANTCA010071846.1:0-15416 GCA_024741275.1 Chironex yamaguchii
GTATTTTTTGAGTTTTATATATAATATTTATACACTTAGGAGAAGGTTGGCCTTTTGAGTAGACTATATATACATATACATATACACATATACATAAACATATACATACATAAACATATACATACATATACATAAGCACCATATAATCAGGTACGAATAAAAAGTACTCGTGTTAGTGATGAAAGAAAGAGCGAAAATTGACACGTTTTCGTCTTAGATAAATCTGACACTTCATCTAGAAACTAACAAGCCCTTCTCACCTCTTTCTGTTTTTTCACCACTAAAGAGAATTCTCGATATGGTATTTTGGGGTTGATGCTACACTACACAAAATTAAAGACATACATATATAAGACGTTGTTAACAAGCAGAAAGTAACGTATGTTTATTAAAATAATTGGGTTCACTTATAACCTTGGGTAAGATCCAATCGCACCTACTTATTTAACAGGAACCAATTTGTTGGATTAAAACGTATACCTTTTACAGATAACGTGATAACATGGCCAAAGTGTTTCATAAACAAGGACTCCAGCGTGCGCAGTAAAACGCGACGTTGTGCTTTGTAGTTTTAGCTCACAACTGAACAATTTTTCATTTTCACCTATTAGTACAAGGTATTTAAATTTACAAATCATACGATTAATTATGTCAAAATACACCTACTAGAAATCATATGATTCGTTGATCAGGAACAGGCCTAATACAGATCATACAACTTACCAATGAGTTCCATGAATTGTTCCTATGATAAACATATACGCTATCTTATCAAATAACAGACTTTGCCTTTTGGGAGGCCCACCACCCGCTTGTTAGAACAAATTAAAAACACATTCAAAGAAATTCGGACATTGTTAACATTCGGACATTGCTCATACCTGGCCCTGTATATAGTAACGAAGTACGTTTACACTAAAAATGAAACTGCTAGATCAAGGAATTCAAAAATTAGAGCCCAAACAGACACACATAAGTGCGTCTTCTTCACGTGACCGCCGTCCATCTATTACAGCCATGTTTGGGACTAATGCAACGCCACAGTTAACAAATTATAAGTTTAAAAAATGTAGCATCCAAAAATATCAAAAATAATGAACCTCCTAGGGGGTTAAGTCAAGGATTTACGGTGATATCTTTTACACCCTGGTATTAGCAACGTATGAAGAATTTGCTTATTGCAGGAATCAACAGAGTTACAATTATTAGATATCAATTACACGATATGAACAGATAACTTTCCAACATAGCATAAAACAAAAGCAGAACACACTCATATATATACTACAAAAAACTGAACACAATAAAATAACCGAATACCACAGATGATCAGGTACTAAAAAGACAATTAGCCATAACTAGCGCATCAGAGTGCAAATATCAATAATAAACTCAGGAAGCAGACATTGCTAGGTATTAATGCATCAAGTAAAGGTGTCCCGCCCAAATAATCATGCCTGAGGTCAAACAAGGCCGGAAGCATAACATCAGAGAGCAAAAATCTTTTGAACTATCAAGTTAGAGTTCGAACGCCACTCAACTAATTAAACCTGAGTCAAAACCTCACTCCAATAATTAAGCCTGAATTAAAACCTCACTTGAATAATTAGGCCTGAATTAAAACCTCACTTAAATAACTAAACCTGAGTTCAAGCCCCAATTACATTATACCTGAATTGAAACCTCACCTAAATAATTAGGCCTGGATTAAAACCTCCCTTAAATAATTAAGCTTGAGTTAAAACCTCACTTAAATAATTAAGCCTGAGTTAAAACCTCACTTAAATAATTAAGCCTGAGTTCAAGCCCCAATTACATTATGCCTGAATTAAAACCTCGCTTAAACAATTAAGCTTGAGTTAAAACCTCACGTAAATAATTAAGCCTAAATAAAAACCTCACTTAAATAATTGAGCCTGAGTTAAAACCTCATTTAAATAACGAAGCCTACGTTTAAAGTTCTAAACCACTTAAGTCTACTAAACCACTTACGTGCATCAGTGTTGCTCCCTCGTAATCTTTGATGTACCCGAGATATGCAGACTTGGGTAATTTAATATCTTTGGAAAATCCCTGGATACGAGTAAAAAACCAATAAAAGGATGTACGATAGTTTTTTGTAATCTACTCTCTCTAAGTCACGAAAAAACACTCAACATAAATAGTGTAATATCGTAACAGTCAACAAAGCGGAGCTCAAACACTGATAAAACTCAGCCTCCAAATGGCATAACTTACCTGTTTTTTAAAATATCCTATAGCAAATTCGTCCGCGTAAGTGAGGAAGTTTAAGACTCCTTGTCGAATATGATAATCTTTCAAATGGTTCATCATATGTGTACCGTAGCCCTATGAAAAAATGGCAAATGAAACTTCAGCCTTTAACAAATATGTGCAGTCTTTAAAATTATGTTTGCTTGGCCCTGGGTGAGTACTTACGTCACGAGGCCTTATGGTCAAGTGGAAGCATGGTCAATTGGCCTTACAGTCGTGTGCCCTTGTTATCGTGTAAATGTAGCAATATCGTCATGCGCTCTAGTTGTCGCGTAGCATGATGGTCACCTGATTTGCGGCCTTGGTGTCGTATACCCTTATGGAAAAAACAGAAAGTTTTGATCACGACGCCTGGTCTCATCGCTGCAAATCTGACGCCATTTCCAAACAGCTCAGTAGAAAAGGTGGAACGACCATTAATCTACCCTTATCGTTCACTCGTGTTATTAGGTGTCTGTGCGTTAAGGAATGTGCTGACAAGTGACAACTTACTTATATTTATAATGTAACCATTATTCGCAGTTTGGAGAACTTTAGGATCTTGAACAATCTTTTGTAGTACAAACTTGAAAATCGTCTTGAAAATTTGCGACATTGCGCTAAAACATACTTCAAAATTTTTTTCGTCTGACACTCCTCAGATTATGAATCGTCATAAAGGAAAGTATATGTACATGGTAACCTATCGAAACTAGTCAATCACAAACAGGAAAGGGGAAAATGAACAAACAAAGCATTACTCTTTCTGACTACAGAGTACTGGTTTTCTTGTTTTAATTTAGACAGACTCCAATACACTTAGAGGAAAGGACGATCTAGCTGTGCCAATTATCCGGAAATTGTCGTCCTTATACATTTTGGCGCATTCTCAATTTTCAAGTAAATGTTGACCTATGGCAGAATCGCATGTTTTGGTAGTCATTTTCGCTTTGCAAGCGCGACATGGCTGTTCTCTAGGAGAAATTGACGCTTGGTGCACACTGACAACGGTCACCATTTCATAAAACAAGATGTCACTGGTGACAACTTTACCTTTTTTGTAACTTCATGCATTTTTGCAAAAAACTATTGAACCCATTAGTTGAGATTTAGAAGTGTGCTTAAGACTTGAACGGCGCCCCACGAAAACTTGCATGACACTACTGAAGTTTAAGCTTCCAACAGAAAAAATACTGTTGATGGTGGCCGCCGGCGATTTGAACCAGGGTCCGGCTGCTGCAAATCTTACGCCTTTCTTCCTTGAGATTCCGGAATTTTGGTATTCTTAAATCAAGTTAGAAGGCGCAATGTAATAATAAAGGCATGATTTGCCTTAAACCTAAAGTGTAAAAAACTCAACACATGACTGCCATATCAAACATGAACAAGCACCGTACCTTGACTTGTTCATTGGATGACACTGCACAAAATACAATTTCGGTAAAATTCTGTGATGGGAACATCCGGAAACAAATACCCCCGATTGGTCTTCCATCTTTTATCAAGGCCAATGTTTTGTGTTTTCTATGGTGGAAGAAAAAAAGTTGGTGTCAAGGCAAAACGGCTGTAAAATTTATAGTGTTCTCAAAATGATGATGTAAAATTTTTGATCGACACAAAAACAGAAAATAACTAGTTTAGAATAGAGTTTACAAGAGAGTATCTTCCCAGAGTGGGTGTCGTACCTTCCCATAGTGGGTGTCGTACCTTCCCATAGTGGGTGTCGTACCGTCCGCTACTGGGCGTCCCTTCCCATAGTGGGTGCCTAACCTTCCAATAAAGGATGTCATAGCTTTCCATAGTGGGTGCCGTACCTTCCTGTGGTGGGTGTCATACCTTCCCATAGTGGGTCTCATACCTTCCCATAGAGGACGTCATACGATCCCATAGTGGGCGTCATACATTCCCATAGTGGATATAATACATTCCCATAGTGGGTGTCATACCTTCCCATAGAGGACGTCATACCTTCCCATAGTGGGCGTCATACATTCCCATAGTGGATATAATACATTCCCATAGTGGGTGTCATACCTTCCCATAGTGGGTGTCATACCTTCCCATAGTGAGTGTCATACCTTCCCATAGTGGGTGTCATACATTCCCATAGTGGGTGTCGTCCCTTCCCATAGTGGGTGTCATACGTTCCCATAGTGGGAAGACCAGAATGAAACAAGTAAAAATTACACTGTTCAGTCAGTTTACTCGAAAATTCAATTTTCGCTATAATGTTAGGAATATTTCATCCATGATTAATACTTAAGGAAGATCAAATTAGTCGACATCATGCAAGGTATGCTGATAAGACGGGTCAAGACTAGGAAGTAATGTCAATAATAGAAATAATATAAGTATTTATAGCGGCATAATTCCTCTGGCCCAAGTGCTGACATCACAGAGACTGGACAGTGGCTTGAGCTAGATGTTATCCGTCTACTAAAACAAGTGATCTCTTTAAACGATGACACTTGGCTTACGTGCTCTGAAGGATGCCGTCTCATATTGATGCGAACCGTGGTAAAAAGATTTGTAGCATCTTCCGCAAGTCTACTGCAACCTATGGCATAATACCTGGCTAGGCACGCTCGAAAATTTAGCATGCGACCTTGTCCAATGGCAACAAATTGATGCAAAATGCTCTTCGATCGCTATATTCCTCCCAAGAATGGCGAATCAAGGCAACAGAAAAGTATACCTTTTTCAGTGTCACTAGCAGTAGTAGTAGTATTAACAAAGCCCCAGCCCGATGATAAGTGACAGATATGCATAAGGAGCTTAGTACACGGAACAATACTTTGCCTTTTTGCTGAATCACAACTAGAGCACTTATGCAATGTATGTTGTCTGTAGGCAAATGATCTATTGATTCTAGTCATTTGCGCATTCGTATCTCGCTATTAAGTGTATCTGCAAAGGAAAAACATCACTTTTGGAGAAATTTGCACTCGCACTGCTTAACACGTTCATGAATTCAACAAAAATGTTCATAAACGTATAATTCCTGTAACTGACTATAAAAGAGATGAGAAAACAATCTATGACTCGTCTACACTCTATACTCATCTTACTAAAATCCACTACGTTTCCACGCCTCGTCTTACGAACTTATGTTCTCAACGCACGTAAACTATGCTAACAAATGGATTATACTTCCTATATTTAACTGACGTTAAGTCTAAATACCCCTACAACACAGCAAGCTTTAACTTTCCTACTAAGGATGCCAACTGGAAGAAATTGTTCTTCTTGTTGACATCATTGCGTTTTCAAGAGACAAAGGGCTGTCCTATTCTCCTGTCAATGAGCTCAGCAGCGTTTTTGGTAGAGCAGATCAATGCTTGAATGAGTCTTTTCTGCAGTTGGGCAGACAAACTCCGTTACCTCTTGTGTTGTTGACGATTCCTATTAACCTAATTTTTCCTGTCTATCTATGCTGAAATCTGTCCTTCTGACACATCCATTAATTTCTATCGTTAGCTATCGGCACCCACTTGTCATCACTGATTTCGGTAGCCACTATACGCCTCTTACAAGCGTCTTTGAGTTTCAGGTAGTACCAGCTGACCCTTTTTTAAATATGATTATGATTATCATACATAACCGTCTTCTGGCAGTTTGCCATCATCCACTCTACGTACGTGACCAAGCAATCGCATGATGCATCCTTTAAAGAGATGTTCGAATCTTGTGTCGTCCAAAGTAAGTGCAAGTGGTTCAACTGCCTTTAAATGAAACCCAATGGACTAAACAAAAAACTAAATAGTAGTCGCTGCAGAAAAACATGCTAGGAAGTTTATTACTTACACATCAAACACCAGCCTTGTGATATACTCCTTAGGCATGCGTGGTAATTGATATGAAAATACGTTTTGCAATCCTATCAACCATATAACGGTTTGTCTCGATGGTTTCTTGTGCAATGTGTTACCAACAACATGAAACTCAATTACACCTCTTCGTTCTTCACTTCGCGCTGCCTCATCACGGGCGACTTGAGCAGGGTAAAGTCCCCCCTGAAAAAAAGTAAGGACATCATTTGAGAAGGAAAGTACATAATTGCTGTACCATGTGTGAAAGAAAGTTAGGAAGGAATTCATAAAATTATGAAAGCTTTGAAATCAGTCATTATGGGGCAGTTGAAGAGTTAAAGCAAGAGGTAGCAACAGGAAACCACTGACATTCACTTAAGCATCATCTCTGAGACATAAACGTCTGTGGTAAAGTTAAAAGAAAGCTACAGTGTACACTGAGGAAGATATCATTTGCATTGATGTGCCGTACCAGAAAGGTAGGAACGTTATAGATATTTGCCTGGGTATTCGTCTTTAAATAGCAAACGTTTAATTTGGAATACCGGTTGTAATCTCGTTTGTCACTGTAATACATTCCCTTAGCAATGTTTACCAAAAACTTAGTGCCGTGGGGCTACAACAAAAAATATAAAATGCATAACCTTACCACCTTTTTAAAGAACAGAACGGGTCTTAAAGCTCGGAAATTCGCAGGCAGATTGTTCTCTTCGTAAAAAGAGCGCTTAAGTTACAAATTTTTTATTTTACTTCGATGCTAAAACAGGCAACTGTAATTGGCAGCTCAACATCCCCACCTTCAACCCACACACTCACGTGGTGACAGGCGATTGCCAGCCTGTCTAGACAAGTTAGACACTAAGAAATGCATTGCCAAAAAAAGTGATAAACGTTAGAATATTGAGCGTCCACATCCAAAGGAAAGTAACTTTCTTAAAATACCAAGAGCATTGTAAAATGAGGCACATCATCCAGAAAACAACTATACCTCTGAAATACAATTTTACATTTCCACGCAGTTTGGCAAACACTAACGGAGAAACTAGGTCACATCGCTTGTATGAACACCGAAGTTAATCGGTGTATACAAGATCTCTACCTTGATGCTAATTTACAAAAGTATAATAGTGGAAGTTGTGTCACACTTTAGTGTCCGCTTCTTAGAAGTGTCTGTTTGATGGAAGTGTCCCCTCCACAAAAATGCCCCAAGAGAAGTTTCACCAAAATTAAAGCAAATCCACGTTTTTTGAAAATTTAGGCTTGAAATAATATGTTCAAAAATACTTAACTGTGTTTTGAAAAATAAGTGTACCAACTGTACAACTGATTTCAAATGTCCACTTTAGGAAGCCTGTCTTAACATTTTGTAAGTTAGACAAAGCAAGTTGCCCCTATTAAGAGTCCACATGATAGAAATCACCAAGTTATAATCCGTCTGATTAGATATCTGCTTTGTAGGTATGTCATTACTACCATCAAGTACTATCAAGTACTTCGATAACTCAGACGATTTACTTCAAAATTTAGTAGTTCTTAAGAGACACAAATGTAAGCTTACATACCTCAGGACCAATCATTTTGTTTGGATCAGTAATAGTCCCTACGACCTTTGCTAACACGTCCATTGGCACATCACCTACAATAAATTGCAAAATGATTTAAGTAATGTCCAGTTAATACCTTTTATAAAATACGTAACCAAGGATAAATCTCGTGATGATTGAAGGAACCAGATAATAAAACCATTCCTTGATTCGCTGAGAATTTGTCCCTGAATCCTTCTGTTTATCACACCGATGTTCCATGATAAATCATGGAGTTACTTACCAAATAAAAACTAAGATAGTGTACACTCCATGTCACTTCCCCGGATCTCTCTCTTGCTACAAATCGTAACTAACACAATGGATGCGGGGGACCAATCCTGTTGCTATCATCTTCGATTGTAAGAAGGAAGAAAGATCATAAGTGGAACGAGCATGTCTGGGAGAGTTACCTTCCTAAGACAAAAAACTACTAAAAAAATTCAGACGGATGATCCCATTGGCTTACACTGGAACCATGGAATTTAATCAGTGAACGTGAAATTTCACCGGCCACTGATTGTCCCTATCGAGCTTACACTTTCATTAGCAGAAGAATTGGAAGATAATCAAACTCGCAAAGCAGACGATCCTGGCTAAAATCCATCTAGGAAGGCTGGGAGGGGATTGGGAATTTCTCGCGTCTTTCTCGTGCGTACTGCAGACTGACCGTTCCCTTGTTGCAGTGGCTTTGGTTTAGTTTCTAGATTAATACACAGTCTTGCACTTAAACATCATTCTCAACTTTGATTCAGAATCAATCCAGATTAAAAACAAAACGAACACAAAGAAAGCTTCTAAGGTGAACATTTGTGTAATTAGGGGGGGTGGTGGGGGTGCTTGGATCTAGTTCATTACATTGCTTCCGCTTATTAACTAAAACAAAGTTCCTTTACTCGTAGGGAACTGATCTCTATATATTTAAAAGTACTAAGTGCCCATGTCTTTGAGGCTCTTTTACAATTCTAGTGCATCGCCTTAACGGCTGTTTAGGCTCTACTCCATTGCACCTCAGCCCTTTTCATTCCATGTGACAACACGTCCTACTTCTTAAAAACTGGAATTACAGACAGTTGGTAGCTTTCCTTGCACTATATGTGCGATGTCCAGAGACAGATTTGAATCATGACCATAAGATACGAGGTTTTTAAATCCATAATCATACATTTTCAACCCATGTGCATCCACGTCACAATTTCTTTCCAATGAATGTACAAAGGACGTAAACAGGTACGTGCTACCGAAAGCGGATTTAAACAAGTGGTTGTTACCCTAACTGGTCTAATCAGCAATCCCTAGTGACGAACTATTTTAACGATAATCTGCTAATTTAGAGGGAACGTTGCTGCCAAAATTGTGCTCAGATAGTAATTTGTCCTAACGAACAACATGAACATAGCGTCTTGCGAAAAAGTTTAAACGAGAACATATTAATAACTTTCTCAGTTCTCTTAAAATTGGATTAATTTTTAAAGACTTAGGCTTGAATAATCGTGTTAAGTTATAAACGCGATTATGTGTTCTGTGAGAAAACGTTAATGTTAGCTGCTATTAGTATTAGTTGAACACGTTTTTTTGACATATTCAGTATCACTTTATTAGATGACCTGACAGTAGCGAAGGAACAAAGAATTGAGATACTCAAAATCTTCTTAAATTGATCTTTCTTGGCAACAGTTAGCTACATTTTGCCTAGTGAACCTGATTGTAAATACAGAGAAATAGATAATACTTGCCAATCCTTTCCTTAAAGCATTCCGCTGCCATTGCTAGTCTTAAAACAAAATGAAACACACTCCGCTACAAACCCCCCACAGAAACTGCCCCTCAGGAAGCAGGACTCCCTTGCTTGGTGTATTTTAACTACGCTTTGAACAGCAAGGACTTTCCTGTGCTAAGTCAAAGAATTTTCCATCGTGCAACATGCTTAACTAATCACACTGCGAGCAAAAACCTTCGAGATGTTGCAAGGTAGGTTGCCTTCTTCAAAATTGTAAAAGAATTTACAAGTTGTTTTCCAGCTGTCTGAGACACAAAATAATGCGATCAAATACTAACGAATATCTTAAATAAAGAAATACAACCGCAAAAACGACTCCTTGAGTGGGGCACATTGTATTTCATCCCTTGAAGTTAATAGTAAACATTTTAAATTCAATAGCAATAAAACAGATTGACCCAGTTCAAGAGAGCTGATATCCAAATAAATTATGCCTCACTATCACGCGGTTGCCAAACATTGCTTGTTTGATTAACTTCATTCAGGTACAACAAAAAAACACATTCTGCTCTAGAAGCCTCCATGCTGATATCTATGCAAATACAGTTTCGTCTGTCTGATTAATGAAACTTGCTCTCAGGTACCATTTGCATGGATTGTAATCTATAGTGTAATTGCGTCAGTGGCAAGACAGCTAAAGGTAGATAGAAAAAAATTTACAAGGATGACATAAACGATTGGGCTGATTCAAGAGCAATGGGTAATGTCATCCGAAAAACACTGAACCTGAGTGTGTTGGCTTTGAATTGGCATCTAGAATGAATTTTGTGTCTAATCAGCATAATAGTACTCCCCTTCAATTAATCAATCAATCAATCAATCAATCAGTCAATCAATCAGTCAATCAACAAGTCAGCCAGTCAGTCAGTCAGTCAGTCGGACAGTCAGTCAGTCAGTCAACCAGTCAGTCGGTCAAAAAATCAGTCAGTCAGACATTCGGTCGATCAATCAATCAATCAATCATCAATCAATCAATCAATCAACCAATTCCCGTTTGTCTTCTTTTAGGTTTTTAGCCTTCCAACACAATATTCTCCTTACCATCATGTCTCATGATATGCCCAAAGCATGACAGCTTCCACTTCTCGACATAACGAAGCAACCAACCACGTGGGATATTCAACTCTCTTCTGATGTCATCCTTTCCACATCGTTGCATCCACGGAACCCCCTTATGTCCTGTGGACACTTTTTAACGTTTATCAATCCGGATGTCTATTGCACTAACCAAGAAAATGTTTCAATCAACACGTACACTGTCTTCCCACCCTCATCCACACACACCGTCCAATTACCTCTCGGCATTAAAATTTTCTGGTCAACATCCTCTTCCCTCAATCTCCCGAACTGTGGAATTCATTACCAGCAGATTCTTCCCTCCTGCGTATGATGTCCAAAGTTTTAAATCCAACTTTAAAGCTCATCTTTCTTCTTAATTGTTCTTACTCTTTGCTTATTTCTTTACCTACTCTTCTAATTCGTTGCATAGTATTGACTATCCAACCTCCTTGTGGGCAAACATAAAAGATGGCAATTGCTTTGAAAACAAATGAGAAGACTCTTATGAATGTACGGATCCGTCAGGAAGACTAAAATGTTTTATTAAACTAAGAAACCATTCCCATCACTGCAGCTCTGCACACATACGTCCATGTCAACCATAGGCACTGCCTTTAACAAATTAAAAGGGTGGCAGAAAACTGAAAACTTCGAGGGAGCGCGGAAAATAACGGCAAAATTTCCTGTGAGGTAATGAATTTGCATTGTTGCATAGTTAAGTGTATTGTACCTACAATGACATAAACATTCAGGAAGTTCTTACTGGTTCTGCTCTTTAGCTCCTAATATTGCAAGCCAATACCTGTGCTTCCACGATGTACGAGAAGTTGATGAAGGAATCGCATATCTCTTCAACTGTCTTGCACTGTCGCAATTTCTCATCGACACCGCTATCCGATTTTGCACAGGTTTCGTCTGTCAATCCCGATGATCAAGATTTATTATCAGGTATCTTAAGGGTCAGTTTTCGCATCTCCTCCAATATAGAATCAATTCTTACCATTCTTACCATTCTCTTCTACCACTGAACGCATGTCTCCATCACAAAATGACCCTAGGTTCTTATTTAAGGATTCTTGATTTAAACTTAAAATACTGATATCACCAGCTGACGCTGTAGAATAGAGAAGATTAACATTTTCACTCCTATAGCCCAGCTTGCTTTTCTTGCGTTGGGGTTCGTTGTTAAAAAGGAAATAGTTTGCTGTCCCTTGACCCTTTTCGCTTGCTTGTGTATTTTCGTACACTGTTCAGATAGACTTTCGTCCAGCATATGCTTCTCGCAATAATAACATGGATCTCTTTGTTTTGCTTGGATACATAGTGTAAATCACAGTGATCAACCAAAACAAATAGAGTAGCTACACTACGCATCATGGCTCAAAACCACACACTAACTTCACAGACACTGAATCTGTAACAAACTTCGGTGTTTGAGTGGCATTTAGACATCAGGTTGCCAAGGTAATTGGTATTTGTTAATTACCAATGGGATGTACACCAGGCCACTGAATGCATTTCAGTTCGTAATTTTAATCCGCATTGTGTGTTGTCTGAATTCCGACATGCACCAATCGGCATTAGGTGACAAGATTATTATTGACGTCCTGTGACGGAATGTCTGTCTGGGCTTAAATAGATCTAGAATTAACAAGCGTTAGTGTCATTGGCAGAGATCACTTTCATCCGGTCACATCCCGTTTGGGATCGCATTTGAAAATTAATCAAATCAAACAGGATGATCGACGTTTGTTGTACAATTTATAATACATGAATGATGAAAGATCTGGCAACATATTTATATCTTCACAGCCATATTTCAAGCTCAGTTCTTTAATTTATGACTTATACGACTTGAGCTCGCTTTGAGGGAACGCCATACCCGTGTTCCCCGCTTTTCTGCCACCCTGCTAATTAAACCACCACCAACAAAATTTGGTGACTCAATAAAACGAAATGCTACGTCAGCCGGAATCTGAAAGTAAGCTCAAGAGGTCAGTAAGTGCCAGAAAGAGAACGATGAAGAGCTTAAGACGAATCCAGACTGTATTTTAAAAAGAACAAAAATGTATTTCACAACAAGCAAAACAGTATGCAGTACAGTAACATACAAGGCTTCATAACCAGACTTCTGCTCATTATTCAAGACTATCCCATTTTCTTTCATAAAAAATACTAAGGAGGGCGATAAATCAATGCTCTGTAGAAATAAAAGCACAACACAACTTAAGGAGTACGCAACAACAGACAGAAAACAAATAACACGTGCGGATGATCGTGGTTAAATGACCAAAATCCCTTCGATCTTCTTCGTCATTAAGCAGTTTAACTCAGGAGTCAGATTTCCAGAAACTCCAGTGATAGCAGTCATCCTTTTACCTCTTTTCATTGCACAACACCACCCCATCTAACTCAACCCACAACAACCCTAAACTTTCAAAATTACCTGTTGATAATAATCATACTTTTACATCTTTCCATTGCACTACACCACTGTTATGATAAATTCCAACAAAGTCCTCATCTTGTTCACTCTCAGTTTCATCAGGACGCTCTTCAGTGTTCTCAAGCCTTTTGAAATGAGACATGTTTCACTTTACTTGGTGCTTTTGCTTGTTTTCTGCAATTATCTACAATAAAGTACTACGCATGGCGTCTTATTAAAACGAGGCGAAAACTTGCCTTGTTCTTCGTTTCATTTTCGCGTGCTTCCTTGTGTCTATTTACTACTAGCTTTCTCTCAATCGATGTTAATTTTCCCCGCATTTTCCGATTGAATAGTAATTCACTTGGCGGTACTCTGGTGGTGCAATGAGGTGTGGTGCGATATTGCAGTAAGAAATCTGTTCAGTTCTTGCCTGCATACCTTTCCTTCAACAACTGTAGCTTGTATAGTTTTTTCGAGTGGTTGATTATAATGTTCGACCTCACCGTTTGCTTGCAGCCAATACGGCGGAACTGAGTGATGTTCGATGCCTAATATTTTCATGTATTTATTAAACTCATCGCTATTGAACGGAGGTGCATTGTCTGAAACTATCTTGTATGGAATACCGTGGACGGCAAAGATCTTGTCAAGCTTAGGTATCATGCACGCAGATTTTGTTGAGCGTATGATTTCCACTTCTGGATAACGAGAGTAATGATCTATTAAAACAAGTAAGAAGTCATTTGATGGTAAGGGTCCACAGGTGTTTCAGAAAATATTTGCCCAAAAAATTCAAGGGTGTTACTAAGGAATTTCATTTACTCTAATTTAAAGTTAGGCCTCTTTGGTTTTGGTGCATAAGGCATTTGTCGAGATTCTCATCGTCTTCCTCACGTGCTGTGCCATATACAATAATATCATCTGCAATGTTTTTGACTCTTTTAGGCCTTGTAACTGCGTCTACAGCATGTATTGAAAAATCTCAGCAGCTGCATTGGTACCATAGTTCAAGTGTTTATAGCGAAATAATCCGACGTGCGTGCTCAATGTCGTTATATGTCGACTATTTTCATCCAATTCTAATTGGTGGCATGCTTGCTTTAAGTCGAGTTTTGTAAAATATTTTGCACTTTTTAATTCAAAACTGACATCATCAACGGTTGGTATAGGGTGATGTACATGCTGTATAGCCTCATTCACACCTCTCATATCGACGCATATTCTGATGGCACCATCTTTTTTAGGAATGACGACAATTGGGGATACCCAAGGGATCCCCTCATTTTCCTGCACTTTTCCCATAATATCCTCCTTTTCCAACCGTGCCAGGGCTATTTTCACTTTTTGCTTTACATGGTCGGGGATCCTCCTTGGTGGTTGTGCTTTGGGTGTTTCTGTTTCATCAGTGCTTAAGGTAACTTTAGCACCTTGCAATTTCCCCAGTCCAGTGAATACCGATGCATGTTTGTTGATTATGGTTGATATATTGTCATCCATGGTCGACAATTTATGCAAATGTAAACTTATCAGACCAAGATCCTGAGCTGTTGACAGTGATAGGAGATCTCCACAATCGAGTTCTTTAGTCACATAAGATGTTCCTATAGCAACATGCTTCTTTGTTTCAACAACAGCATCAAATTTCCCAAGGAACTTGACAGATTCTGGAATATTATATGCTAATGCCTTTATTTTTGTGTTTCAACTCAGCATTTTCCATTTTTGCATAGGTGTCTTGATAAATAACATTTATAATTGCGCCTGTATCCACCATTGTTTTGAACATATGACAACATACAGTAACATTTACTGATGGGTGTTATTAGCCTTGTTATTCGCTTTTGTTTGTCACAGAGGCCTGTGGTTCTGTTTACTTTTATCTCTGGAAACATTTTATCTCAATTCTTTTTACCACAACTGTTACATTCCTTGCCTTTCGCAGAACATGTGCCAGTATGGGGGTAAGATCTTCCACATGAACAACATTTAGAACCTTTCTTTGTTTCTGTTCGACTTGTATCAGCAATAATTTGATTTGCGTCGGCAATGGTTGCCTCTTTGGATTCTATACCCTTGGCCTGAAATGCACTTTGTTCATCACGTCTCCCTTCCAGCAACATTGCCTTCAAATCAAAACCAGGATCTCGTAGAGCCCTTTTTCGTATCTTTGATCAAGTCCCACCAATAATAATAATAACAATAATAATTTTTAAACATCATTCTGGTATATATTTAACTAAATATACAAATACAAATCTCTCTAATCTTAGGTAACTTGTATTTGGCTGGCCTAATTACATGTTTGTCAATCTAAGAAAAAAAAAACTACACACAATTAGTAAAATAGAAGGTCCGGATTAGTCCAAAGTTAGTTGCGCATGCAGAAAATGTAGTAGGTCGTACGGATGATTATAGTAGTTAGTTTACCTATCATGTAATTAAGATGCTGTTTGCTGATAGTCAAATCATTACACATCTGGATGAATGAGTCACACGATTTTCCA
>JANTCA010071857.1:0-15416 GCA_024741275.1 Chironex yamaguchii
AGATATATGTAATACCTCAACAGACACAGTGCTTTTTATATATTTGTCAAGAGTGGGCATTACAACAATAGCTGCACTAAGTGGGAGCCGACAGGTATATATATATATATATATATATATATGTGTGTGTGTGTGTGTGTGTGTGTGTGGGTATATGCATATGTCATAAGTACAGTATTTGTTACTTTTTTATGTCCTTCATTAGAATACGATTCGTCTGAGCTCTTTGCCCCGTGCTTATGTGTTAACATTATTTAAACAAAACAAAATAAGATACTTGTACTTTTATTTTGTATTCATTGTTCGCTACTTTTAGTATGAAGACACGTTAAATTAGTCAGAATTTATCACACTCTGCTTGTTTCAATGTATATGTGCCTTGTAGCGAATCAAATTGTTAAATTGTCTCGTACTGTCAGCGCTGACAAATTTTTTAACGAGCCAACATTTCGTCCTGTCATAGCTGCATTGAAGATGTGGAGTTTTTACGAATTTTTTAGTTTGATTTGCCGTTAGAACATTTTTTCCAAATGTTACAGCTGGTTTGTGAATATTCATTATTGTCGTAACTAGGCGATGAAAAAGGCATTCTTCTCTTTAATATCTTGAATGAATCAGGGTGCAGGTCAAAGTGACTAGTTTCCCTTTTCTTGTTTGTGCTTGTGTTATCATGAATGGCGAGTTTGGTTGAGTTAGATTTTTTCCCCAATTTGTCAACAAGCAATTCAACATGGCGGTGAGCATTTTTCTTCCTTTTCATGCTTAATGGTCGTCACCTAGTAACGTAATTCATCTCTTTTTATTCAAAATTTTACCATGTGATCTTTTGCTTTTCGCAAAATATTTATTAACTACGATTAAGCCACGTCTTCTCTTTGGTGTACGAATAACATAACTTTACTCCACTAGACTATTTGTAGTGTCATGAAATAAACCTTACATGCAAAAACATATTTCATACCATATCATGAGAAAAAGACGAACAGTATGCGCACGTTGCCCTTCACCAATGGCTTCATGATGTTTACAACAATCTATATTAAATGAATCTTGGCCCCTAATATCTAAATTTAATTATTGGTTGTCAGTGTTGAGTTTTTCGTCATTGGGGCTGGCAGTGTAAACAAGTTTCTGCCATTTCAATTCTCCACATGACAACTTATGAATAAATCATTGCAGTCAAGCGAGTGAAGTTAGTGATCACTGGGTTGGTTTAGTCGTTAAAAAATGACCCAAGATGAGACACCTGAAGTTGACAAGCCGCTCTATTGGCAAAAGATGATTTCTACACCAGCCACCTGTGAAATCCATGGAGGGAGAAAAGTCTTGTTTACTGGCTTTGTTCCCTCGCTGTAATGAATCAGGTGTCCTCGTTTTCTAATACCTTTTATTTGCTCAGCACAAGAACGTGAACTAGAGAATCTAGTGGTGACGCCTGGCTTAAAAGTACAATTTCACACGTTGTCTAAAGGCAAATAAGAAACACTTGTTTGACTGCAGACGATCTTGCATCTTATCTCTCTTGATGGCCATTTTGAGAATTTCAAAAGTTTCACACTGGCTTTCAAGATTAATCTGAACACGTGAAATAAGCCCCGTTATCAAATGATTACTCATTTTAAAAATAAGTTTACTTTGCTAAGTTTGCCTTTGTACAATAAACTTTAATATGAGAAGTTAATAACATAGTTGTTGTAAGTAAGTTACACATCATCCCATATCCGCTCTGACCACACAACAAGGTACTGTATTGTCTTAGTTTGTGAAAAGACGTACGATTCCCATAGCACAGAAATTACAGCAAATCTCACTCTAAATATCAACGGTCTTGTTTATAAGTTACATTCCATACATAGATTTCGGTCTCTGTCCTGTCTGATGCTCTTTTCAGCTCGTGACAACAATAAAGGCAGATCCATAGCGGATACCTTTGACTTATGTCCAGTTTTCAACATTTTGATGTTATTCAAACAGGAGACCTCCCGACTATTGCAATAATAGGAAAGAGTCGTGTGACTTTCAGCTTCTTTATTACTCCCATTTTAACAGAATACTAATAGAGTTTAATTGGCTTGCCGACCTGAATCGTAACTTTATGTGCAAAATTTTTGGCAATTGTTGTAAAACCTATCAGCCAAAATTTATTTTATTATTTTATTCAACAAATTTGCATTTATACCAGAGAAAATGGTAGTTGCCTTCTTTATTTCTGTATGCGCTATTTGCTTTGCTTTGAGTGTTGGCTACACCCTCAAAAATATAATATATATATTACTAAAATTAGTTAGCTATCAAGGGCAATAACAATCAAGCATATGAAGTTGTTGAATGGTATGATTCAATTTTTTTCCAGGATGGACCCAGAACAATCATTTCTTATGGACCCAGTACTTCTTCTATTCCCCTTGTTAGCTCACAGAATCATTTTTCAAAAGTTACCAGTTGTATAAATAAAACATCAGTAAGGATCAAGTCAGGATTGAGATAATTTTACTCTTGATATTTTATAGTAGAAAAAGAGACAGCATCCTTTAAGTAAAGTAACAAAAAATTTTGTGACAATGAGAGATGCTAAAGCCGAAACACAAATAGAAATTAAAATAATGAATTTCCACATTCCCCACTTGATTGGTTTATGTTCGTTATACCTAGAACTTAAAATATACTTTACTAAAACCTATATGGCAGATCGATTTTAGTGTTTCTTTTTAAGCTTAAATATTGCAATCTTCAAGCCCTTTCGGCTCCTACCTAGTGCAGCTAATGTGATATTGCTCCACTCCCGATAAATATATGTGTACGTTATTAACTAGTGAATGCACTCACATATATATGTAATTCTTCATGAGCTCAAACAACACTTTTCATTATTATTTATATATTTACTAAATTGGCTAAACAGACATTCATTCAGCTTTTCGATGTAAGTCTCCCACATTCAGTTTATTTCATGGACAAACATTATATATACTACCTATATATGTATAGATTGCAAGTGACCGAGTGGTTAGAGTCCTTGAACTCTGATCACGAGGTTCTGGGTGAGAATTTGTCTCAAGTCACCCTTGGAAAGTACCCGACACCCACAAGGCACGAGACACCCTAACCCCATGTGAGGAAAACTGGACACGACGAAACTGTTACAGACGTCTGTCGGATGGCTGAGCTAGCATGTGCAAGCGTTATAAATGTGCCTATGCAAGCTTTGCTGGCCATTATGTGTTTGCATATATCTAAATATCTAAATCTATAACAGCTCCAACTTAGTGCAGCTTCTTTCTTGACAAATCTTTGTCTAAATATATATTTATATATATTACATATTATGCATATGACTATTCAGACTATGACTCATCAGAAAGGGCAGCATATGCATATGGCAACTACTTTTTCTTACGAATGATATAGAAACTCCAGGTTAATATTGCCAGCTTTGTATTAAGCTAAGGAGAAACACCGAATCTTTGTCTGCCTGGGGGTTCGAACCAGGGTCATCGGCCTTTCACGGTGATGCTTGTTTGCTGAGCGCAACAACTATGTATAAGTTGTCGAATTCTAAGCCAGGGCCATTTGCTCATGTAGTGGGTGACTTTGTTTACATTCATTATGATCAAGAACCATCATGATCAAGAAGTTCTCATTTTATGTTACGAGTAAAATTTTCCAAGTTCTCAGGTGGGCTTGTACTGTCTGTGTTTTCAAGAAGGAATCCTCACATGTAAAAACAAGGCGATAAATCCGTGACTGAATCTTTAGGTCATTCAGACAATGATGTACCCTATTTTACATTTGCTAGTGCAATAACAAGACACATTTATGTAAAAGGAAGCAGGGTACAATATTCCCCGGCAAGGAATGCCGACATGAAAACGTCTACTTATTCGAGCACAGTGGTAAACGCAGATTAAAAAAGCATTGACCATGTTTGTCACTTTTGGTAACTTCTAATTGACGTGTTTTTTACGGAGCCTTAGTACCAGTAACTTTCGTAGCAGATAGCATAAGAATAGATGAGATAGAGATAAAAAGAGCTGACAATTTTCAATTAAATAGATCATGATTATAAAGATAGCAAAGCAAAAGAAACAATACTGTAAGTGATATCGAAATGAGAATATAAACTAATGTTGATTATCGCAAAGTTTTTCCACTATAAACTTCATCAATGGTTACGAGAAAGTTCTACAAATCAATCACATGTATTCTTTTGATTTAAGGTTTATCGACAACGAGTATATTGTAAACGATATACAAAAGATCCTTGACTAAAGTATAATCCTATTTTGAATGTGTCAAGAGGTGGATGTTAGGCCTTATTTGATTATTTTAGTGATGAGAAAATCGGTAGAGGACAATATGATGAACCACTTGCCGATTCATGAGTATCTTTCTTCCTATTCATCATCTTAACAAGAAACAGAGTGAAGCTAAAATTGGATCATATGAAAGAGGTACGCTAAAAAAACTCCAAAGCAATCTATGTAATCAGATGAAAAGACCTCAATTAATTTTCAATTTAATTCCCTTTCATAAAACTAGTTGAAATATTAAAGTCCGATTGGAGTGCAATCGGCAGACTGTTAAACTTAACTGCCTTTGTCTGTCATTCTGTTTTGCATGAGAATGACCACAAAGCTTACTAGGTTTACTACACACTGCATCAACTTTGCGGTACATTTTCACAGAGGGCTGTTTTTTACATACAAGAGACATCGGTTGTTTTGGCATGCTTATTCATTCAACAGTAAAAAGCTTGACAGTTCTTCAGCCGAAGACGCGTCCCGCAGTTTTCACGATCTAGGCCGCCACTTTCTTGTTACAGACTTTTGCGGTGACCATCATGTTGTACTTGTGTGTAAACAGTATTGAACAGATCAAAAAGAGCGAACAAAGACTTGAATACACTCAAATAAGGATCCACACTTTCTAATCTTTTCAACATGATTCGTAAGTTTTCGTTTCCTTGAGTGGTAAGTCCAAGACAAGAGTGAGGCGATAAAGTTTGGATGGTTTGATTGTAAACTTTACGTCTGATCTGTCAACACATTTTGTTGATGGCTCGCTAACTTACTTTAGAGCATAACAATTATTGGCATTTCTAATTATTTTGATCCCCATTTCGTTGTGTAGTCAATCGAACTCTGCGGAACCTTAAAGCAATCTTTAATTTGAGCAATTAAAAAATAAGCTATTTCTTTCTTTGGCGCAGATGACAAACTGTGAGCTTTTCTACAATTTCGGAAATTAAAGATGCGACGGAAAGGAAGCGTCCATTTACTTTTCATTATATTTTACTTAAATCTAATCTGTAATATTCTCCATAACCATCAAGCTTAGTCTACTCTAATGGCTTTCTGCCTTTCTCCCGACTTAGTTGAAATTAGAAGTACACGTTGTGATAGATCGACTTAAGTGTCAAGCGATGACAAATAAAAGTTATAGTTTTAATCCATTTGAGTCCCACTGTTGACTTTTCAAGAATATTGCCATCAACCTGACCAGGAGCTTTTAATTAAATTGAAATGGTTAATGTTATGTAGGGGACACGCTATAAGCGGAAAAATGTTATCTTTAACAGTTGTTTAAGGCAGGGAAGCAGAAGGAATATGTAGGACAAAAGATATCCAATGTTAGAGGAGGTAAAGAGTACTATTCATCAAAGATGTTATCAAGGAAATGTACTGTTCAAGTAGATAACCTTAAAAACCTATGCTCTGCTAGCATTTGAGTCAAAATGATTTTGCCTATTTTGAAGGAATATATCTTACAGTCATATCATCTCACCGTTATCGTGATAAATTGCATGATTTTTATGGCAAAATAACCCATTGCTCCATAGAACAAAACATATTTTTCATACCCCAAGATTTTGTCTTTCTTTGTCTCTGTAAGCTGGCAGGCCTGAACAAAACCAGTCTTTGCCATTTACTTTTGAAATACCACACTGTTTATTATATTTTATTTCGCTAAAGCCAGGCCGATTATTTGCAACACTGATCTGAGTTCACTTGACAAAGATCACAAAGCCGTTAATCTCATAATAGTTGCCTCAAGTCTTCTACAAACAGTTTTCCTATGAATGTCTTAAGACTTGTATAAAATGGTCCTGTGAAGCCTATCTGAGTTGGTTTATCCGCTCTCTTAGTATGTCTCCATCTATACACTAAAGCGTCTCCTCTGCTAAGTCAATACAGCTAATGATCTATAATACTGAGAAAAGTATCACTTTTTCGTTTTGCTTTTATTGCAGCTAGATTACTTTGAGAGTTATTGGAAAAAGTACGAGTTTCTAGAGAACACAGAGCGCAAGGAAGAAGCTGGTCTAGTAATGTCACTACTATGATCGTAAGCGGATGATAACTACAACGCATTAGCATGGAGATACGGAGCTGATGATGATTGCAAGGCATTAGCATGAAGATACCGAGCTAATGATGATTGCAAGGCATTAGCATGAAGATGCCGAGCTGATGATGATTGCAAGGCATTAGCATGAAGATACCAAGCTGATGATGATTGCAAGGCATTAGGGTCATGATTTTGGGTTGATGTTTACGAGGAATTAGCCTAAAGATACTGGGCTGTTGATGATTGCAAGGCATTAACATGAAGTTACTGAGCTGATGATGATTGCAAAGCATTAGAATGAAGATACTGGGCTGATGGTGAATTCAAGGCATTAGCAAGGAGATACTGGACTGATGATAAATGCAAGGCATTAGCAAGAAGTTACTGAGCTGATGATGATTGCAAAGCATTAGAATGAAGATACTGGGCTGATGGTGAATTCAAGGCATTAGCAAGAAGATACTGGACTGATGATGAATGGAAGGCATTAGCAAGAAGATACTGGACTGATGATGAATGGAAGGCATTAGCATGACGTTACTGAGCTGATGATGATTGCAAAGCATTAGAATGAAGATAATGGGCTGATGATGATTGCAAAGTATTAAGATGCTTAGATGATGGTGAATTCAAGGCATTAGCAAGAAGTTACTAATTTGACGATGATTGCAAAGCATTAGCAAGAAGTTACTGAATTGTTGGTGATTGCGAGCCATTAGCAAGAAGTTACTGAGCTGATAATGACCGCAAAGTATTAGCATAAATGTTACCATGTTAAGAAAGAATGGCGGACATTATTTACTTTTAACAAATATTTTTTACTAGTAATAAACAATTTGATAACTTCATACACTGCTATTTAAAGGGAATCATCAATAAGATGGGCTACTGTACTTCATATGTAGAAGTATACAGCTTGGTTGTATCCTCCGAGACGTCAAACCCGAGTATCACGATGAAAAGCAGTCATTTGCAACATTTTAACATAATATTTTTTGGTGATCTTTTGGGCTAATTTTGTTTCTCTTACTTACGGTCTATTGTGGTCTTCTTTCCAATTTCGCTCGTCTTTGTTTCTCAGCCGTCGATCGCTTAGAATTTTGCTGTGTCTGTCGTAAGCATTTTGAATCGCTATTATAATCGCATAACCACATGCTCATAAACACTTTTTGAAATATCAGCATGACACTTTTCTTTTCTAAGGTTGTACACTCCTTGCCAAAACGTGTTTAGTGACTTAGTGGCTTATAATATAATTCTGAATCGCTCAAGTAAAGACAAAACAAGAGGTGCAAAAAATCCTTCCTCCGATACAAAAATACAATAGCAGGATTCAAAAGCTGTGATCAAAGCAGATGATTATAATCTCTGATGACCAACAATCCCTTCTTGTTCACATCATGCTGTTTTAAGGTTAGTTCATAATCTAAGAAATGGTAGATTCATTGAATATAATTCAGCTAGAACTAATAAAAGTCATCATTTATGCATTATAAAGTAAGACCATATATTCGAAAGATCGTCAAAGTAAGATACAGAAACGAATGAACCTACTTATGCCTATAGTGTACCTGCACCTACCTAAGAGTAAATATTTCATTTTGTTCAACAGAGAACTGGTTTGATAAATTAAATCGATGGTAATCGTAAAATGAATGTTCCCCGTTAGGCCCTTACATTTAACTGCACTAGAAATTCATAAATAAAACTGATGAAATAATACGTATAATAAGTATACTTTACATGAAGGTTTCAGGCATCAAAGTAAAGGATTTGCAACAGGCAGTTCTTACGTACAGTAAAAGGTGACCACAGCTTACCCATCAGAGTTTCATTCCCCAAAGAAAATATCAGCAGTGGTGATTTTGAGAGATTTCAGCTCTACTATCTACGTATTTCTTGCGTTAACTCCATCTCTTTCAACATAACGTAATACCCTCTAGACAATATGTTACAGACATTTATATATAAACACGTATGTCTATACTTATCTTATATTTATAGAGCAGCAAATCTACTGTTTGTTGTCTATTAGTGTTTTTTCTAAGTATATGTGCATATATATGTGTTTTCTCTACTTATGCGTTGAAGAAAGGAGAAGACAAATATGGTACATTTCTATCCCCTGCAAGCCTGTTTCGTGATAGCTTAGTCTGCAGGGAAGATATATATATATATATATATATATTATTTCCAGCTGTTCCGGGCCCACCGTGTGGACAGATACTGAGCTTGATGCCCCGAAATCTTCTTGAAGATGTAAGCAAAGCGCTCAGCTGATTTTTGTAGCCAGACAAAAGTGGATCACTCTGTGTTTGGTTCTACTATATATATATATCGGCTTGAGCTTACATAAGTGTCAGATATATCTTGCACCTCACCAGGCAGTGCTTTTCATATATTTGTCAAGAGTGGGCATTATCACAATGGCTGCACTAAGTAGGAGCTGACTTGGCTCAAACTGGACTTTGATTATATATAAATAGATAGATATATACAGGCTTTTATTTGTCAACTTGTAGTCTTCAAAAGCCAATACTCCAGGCTCCGTTTGATCAGGATTGAGTGTTGACTTATGAGTTTTTCGTTCGCCTTCCAGCCATTGTGGTAATGCTCCACTCTTGACAAAGACACCAAATCACTGTGTCTGTTGATATATATAAATATATGTATATATGTATTGCATACATGGTGCTGTCTTCACCAGTACAAAGAGCTCTATTTACAAAGTATAGAGCATTGATAAGAGAATTACTGAAAGTGAAAAGACTGATTCTCTGTTACCGAGTGTTTTCGTGCGACAGCACTCGTCAGAGAGTTTGTCTGTACATTTATATATACATACATACATATTTATTTATATCATTTAAGCTCCCTTTGTCTTTCAAATAGCAAATAAATATGTAAATAGGTAAGGGGTTTATAGATGAATAGACAGATAGGTAGATAGATAGATAGATAGATAGATGGATGGTTGTATCGATGGATGGATAAATGCATCTATAGATAGACAAATCAATAAAAATATAAATAGATAGTTCGTTAAGTTTAATTAGTGACAGTGGAGGGAAGAGACTGGCAATGGATTAATATAGAAAGAAAGGCTGACAATAGCCAGATAGTCTTTTAATAAATGTATTGCAGTTGTGGAAATGTTATTATGAAGAATGTAATACTCTTGCATGATGGATATATATTACTGAAAGGTACTGATGATTATAATCCTCAGTTTCATCAGTTATTGTCTGGTTATTTATAGCCATTAAAGAAAGACGCAGGAAAATTAAACCTTTTTTTTCCTTTATTCTAAAGCAAGTATTGAATATTTTCTTTTTAAGATGAGGTTAAAATCTTATGATTGTATTTGTAAGCTCATAATTTTTAGAATGATAAACTGAACAGGTTTTCCACCACTCCTCTACTGATTTGAAGATATTATTAGTATAATTTCTTTACTCCCAATTATTTGCATATTTATCCAACCGTTTTGGAAATAAATTAATCTCATTCTTCCATAAATTATGATATTATAATGCACTACGGTGAACTGGTAATAATTGACGTCATTGGAATAATTTTCATGCTAAATTTCTTGGGGTATCGCTTCAAGTAGGACTTGGCGTTCCCCTTTCTGCCTTGTTTATATGTGATTTGTTTTGATTAGATATTATAATGGTCATGAAATAATGTGAAAGAACACAAAGCATAATCATTGCTCTGATTGACACTCCGAGACCCATGGGGTTACTATCCTCAGATTAACTGACAAATTGATGATCACCTTAATAATGAGAGTGAAATATATTGCGGTAAACGTGAGTCATGTTTAGAAGGTAACAGATACCGACCACGTCACCTCATATTAAGTGAAAATGCCACAGCTATTAACCAGGAAAGCATCATTGCTAATTTACCTTGTTCTTACACTCACGGCTTTTCAATAAGGAAAGAGTCTTTTTAATAAATGGGTGTTGCTTCGTGAAAAGACGTTAAAAATCAGGTACCTGCATAACAAAGAAATCGTCTTTTCCTGATTAGCACCCCGTTGCTTTAGACTTACGATTGCTCTAGAATAACAATTTGTATCAACAAAATTTCATTGGGATAAATTAACGGGCTCTTTTATTACTTGATTTTAAGCCGTCCCTTTGCAGCGGCCTTGGCTTGTTTGTTTTTAGATGGGAGGATCGCTCCCAAATGTATCCGAAACAAACGGAGGAGTTACTCTGTAAGCCAGCCTATCCTATTCAATCTTTGTATGTCGACGGCAATAGGGTAAACCTCAAGTGAAATTTTTCTAGTTTTATGCAAGGTAAGTTTATGACTGTATTTGAAATGGGCGGAATAATTATGCTTTATTTCTGTATACAAAATCGTAAATTTATTGTCAACGCGGAGAGGACTGGACGTGTCGTATGGAGCCAGAAGTGATTCTTTCAATTAAAATTAGGTTTAAGTTGACTGGGACAATCAAACTTTCTTTATCGATTTTGGTTTCCCATCTAGGAAACACAGTTCATTCCAACCACCCATGGTTAAATTTTGAATAAAAGCGGTGATTATTTTGCACGCATTTAGGTCAAAAACGCAAAGTCATTGATGGCGTGAAAACAATTAAAGTCGTTCTTCGTCTTACTACTTCTGTGGTCAAGGTGATGTCATATTGCTTAGATCTAAAGTATTGAGCTTTTACTTGAAAAGGCATTTCTGAAAATTGTAGAACCAATGTCAAATGTATAAATTTGTATGACATTATCAAGTCTAAGCCTTGTCAATCCAAAACTATTGAAGAGAATACTGGGGTAATTTTCTTATAAAGTTTGAAGTAGCAAGAAAATGTTGAATGATGAAATCTTACTTATTTAGGGGTAATTATACCATGTAGATTCTCCTTATTGACAAGTGATGATATTCAATTTAATTTTAATAAACTATGGTCCCTTTGGTTCTATAAACAAATGATTTTTTCAGTCTAAGAGGACAGAGCAGCTGTATCATTGTTGTAGAAGAAAGAAACCTTCTCGAAAATTCAATTAACTCTAAGAACGTCTTAAAATGCAAGCTTGTACTATTCTGATTTCAATTTGAGATTCAGAACACACATTTTAACAGCCCACGTGGAACATATTTTTTCTTTATTTCCTGACTTTCCAACAATAACAAAGGAAAGACAATTACTGGTGCTACTAACATAAGCATGCCCTCAATAGCGTAAGATTTATTTACTGATGACGAGGAAAAATTTCTTAAGTAACATTTTTTTGCTTATCTTAATTTTCACAATGTTTGAGATCTCCATTTTTGTGAGTTCCCATACATAGCATATTTAGTATGTACTTTCGTCTGTAAACTTACATGCACCGATGAATACCTATGCACGTTTGAACTTAGGAATGCCAAGATAATCATGCCATGGTGCAACTATGAGCATCGTGGTGTCTATAGTCTGTTGCTACTATTATGGCTAGTACACGATAATTCACTACGTAAGCAGCAAAAGTACGATAAGTTGATTAAAGTGCTGGCAAATCAATATGAACAAGTCATCAACCTTTCAATCAGCACTCTTAGGCTAATTGGTAGAAGGTCAACAGATTTAATGAAAATGTTGTAGGATTTAGGAAACAATAGTAATGCAAAGTACTACATCGTCAAAAAATTATGACGACTGTCATACAAACTACCTCTTATGTATTTTGTTCAAGAAATAAAGAATGGACACATCCAGAACAAGTGAGATTTTGAGCAAAGTAATTGCAGTGCTTATAATTATTGTGTTACTTACGGGTTATTTTCCACGTTAAAGACTCAAGTAGCCAGTTCCACTTAATGAAACTTACATTTTAGGTATAAAGAAACGAATTAAGCTTACTCTCTTACTACAGTATGATGTCTATAAGAGCACAGGAGATGTTCTTGAAGTATTTTGTACTGAGCAAGAGGACAGACTTCAAAACCACCTTATCTCGCAAGGCTCCTTCTTAAATAAGTACTCATTATATAACTCTCTTTGGCCGTCCACTCGAAAGTCATATGCGTAAAAACGGTTTTAATTTTGGAGTTCTCTATTACCACAATACTCAACAAGATCTGTATTTCATCTGCAACCGATTGCTTTCTTTACTTAAAACGTGAGTCTCTTCTTGATGCAGTTTTGGCTGCAAAGTATACCTTAAAAAGGAGTGCATTACCTGATGCCACGACTCTATTCTCACATGCATTACTTCTACTTCAGAAGCTTCAAAGAACACTTTTATCAAGGCTGATATTTCTTAATACCTTAGTTTCTCAATCATAACTGAGCACGAGCTGCGACCTAACGTTCTTTTACCTTTCTCTTATACTGCCTTTACCTCCTTCAACTATCGTTGTCTTCGAATCAAACCTGCATAATGATTTTCTACGTAAGCAACAAAAGTAACTCGATCATAGAGCTGAAAATCAATATGAAGAAGTCAAACTCAATCAGCACTTACAGGAAAAACGTCAACAGATATCATTAATCTATCAAAAGAACGAGGATACGACGATAATGGAGAAAATGCATTGTCAAGAAAATAATGAACATTGCCATGGAAACCGCTTACTACGTATGTTTAAATAAAACAATGGACACATCCAGAACTAATGAAATTTTAAATAAGTAATTGGAATGCTTTTACTTATTGTATTACTTAAGTTTATTTTTCCACGTTAAAGATTCAAGTAGTCAATTCCAGGTTAACTGTATAGTGAGACTTGCAATTATATTTTAATTGTACAAAGAAATGTATTGAGCTTACATAATACTACTTTATTGGGTAACAAATGGTTTATAAGGATGATTAATTAGCCTACCTTGAAACAAAAACAAGAGTGCAAAAGCAGAAAATTGGATCATATTTGTTTCATTTCAAACCGAACTTAGTTGATTATATCATTGCGACAAATCTTATACACATTTTCTAAATTGGCTTGAGACACGTGAAGGTTTGTCCCTACTTTATCATTCCTTTGTTAACATATGCAGTGTAAACAACCAATAAGCAGTCATTTTAATAAATAAGACATTATGTTTATTGGAACAGTTATTTTTCATTGAAAGGTATGTAAAGAATCCAAAGCACGTTTACATTCTAAAATGCAAAAAAAACATGTTGATTGACAATACATCCACGATTTTCTATGATGCCCTTAAAGACTAGAACATATTATTCTTTCATTATTTATTACAATTGATTCTTGCAACCTGTTCATCACATATAACCTGTAACTATCTCACTGATCTGCCGGTTTAAGGCTTAATCAAGGTATTGTGACTGTATCCTCAGAAAACAGGAGATGCAGATGCCCTTTTCAAGTATTTATAGGACTTCGATGCTTCCTGATTGTGTATTAATCAGGGTTTTACTTCAATGGTCAGTTGTGCTGGTTTGGACAGGAACTTTTTGGGTCAAGATAAATTGCTTGGATGCTTACATGATTTGATATTTATCTTTAATCAGAGAGAGCACCTGATGCCAAAGTAGCAAATAGTTTGGTATTGTCACCATGCAAGACAGGAGTAATACCTTTCTTCGTTTTATGAATCACATCTAGAAGTAAAACTACAAAAATTGGAATTTTCATGGATAGTAGTTGCTTCTCAATTTATTTTTGTCCTAACATCTGTCTCTCTCTTCTACCAACAAAATTGTACTTTCTGCTGTAATACACCAAATTTGATACAAACTTAAGCACGCCCAATCAAAACAGTTTTGATAAAAAACATTTTCTGATAAATTTTTATAATATTGTTTGGATAAAAAAAAATTCCATGATAATAAAAATTCTTTTAGGTTGCGTGCAATGAATGAATATCAAGTATTGCAAAGTATATTACAAATGACATTTGTTGGAAAACATAAGGTGTTTACTTGAACAGTTTGAATGTTAATTTATGTAACCCTCCCTTGATATTTTATTTACTGTGGCCTTACAATGATAATTACGGAGTAGTTGATACTTGTTTTACAGGAGGGGCTTACAAATATAAAGAAAGTTTAAACAAGTTAAGAAATATTACATGTTTGCTGTTGATCTAATGTTTAATATTGAAAAGAGGAAGAATTAAGAAAGTCTTCATTTGATAAATTCCCTTATTATTAGTTTATTATGCATTTATTCATTGTGAGGAATATGCGCCCACAAAAAAATTCCTAATTTCATTGCACATTGAAAACTCAAATCTTTAAAAGGATATTTTTTAGACTTGTAAACCTTTTGAAATCAGTCTTATTATAAAGCAAAATGTAAGGTTATTTGCAGTAATATATCCAAATTTGTAAACATAGTCATTTCATCAGAACTAAGAATGTAGTCTCTTTTGCTTGGGAGTAGTTTTTGAACAGCACCTTGTTACGTAATATGATATAAATCGAAGTATAAATTTTCTAAGCAGCAAATGGTTCATCGAGCTATCTAAGAGAATATTGTGCCTTAAATGAAGAAACAATCAAGATAAGACATAAAAAATTTCTTTTTAGTGAGAACTGATTAGGTTTAAGAAAAAATTTCATTCAAAAGTTACTTCATTTTGAACTGAAATCTAAAAAGCACAATGAAACTTAGATTTGTGTTTGTAAAAAAATTTTATTTATCTTATTTATAGTAAAAGTTTTCCACGACTTATCATTTTCCGACTGACAGACGTAATTTTGAATTATCTTCTACTGATAACAACGTCTCCCATTTTGTAAATTCTGCTATCTCATCTCATGATATTACTTTACAATGAACTTTTAATATCTAACTGAGATCGCCATAAATATATTTTTAAAACCGTAAAATAGACTTTTGGATAACGAAAAGATAAACAATTGCTTCAACAAATTCAGAATTTCAGTCTTGTCACTCTACGATAACTTCTAAATGGACTTCAGACGGCATGTAACATACATTGGTGAAATTGTACTCAGTATCCTAACCTGTTTACATGCATCGTGCTACTTAAGAATAATTCTATATATATAACTTTCTATCTATCTATCTATCTATCTATCTATCTATCTATCTATCTATCTATCTATCTATCTATCTATCTATCTATC
>JANTCA010071868.1:2424-15415 GCA_024741275.1 Chironex yamaguchii
AATGGCATTAATCAATGGCATTAATCAATGGCATTAATCAATGGCATTAATCAATGGCATTAATCAATGGCATTAATCAATGGCATTAATATGCGAGTGATGCATTCCATGGATTAAATAAGATAAATAACGGAAACTTCCTTCCCCTCAAAACACCCTGGTAAAATAAAGTATCTTCGTTGAAATATGATTAAACTCAAATGATAAGAATAAAATATGGCAGTACCTTCAATTTTAAGCGCAGAGCTTTCTATGTACTTCCTTACACTGCAAATAAAATTATAAGAGACGTTACATTTTGCAGTCACAAATACTCTACTCAGCTAATACTACTAGGGTAATAAAATATTGACACAAAAAACTTATCAAAGAATAGCAAATAAGTCTTACGCATTAATATACTTGAACTACAACAAAATCAACCCACTTCATTCTAATATCCAATCAGTTAACAAATTGATTCGACTGCAAAACCAGCAGTGGGCACAGTTTCATTACATTTAAATTCTGTTTTGAATAAGCATTAAGAAACAGATACTGTATTTAAAGAAACACGGACAGCATGAGTTTAATATCTCGAATGGGGCTGGAATGGACTACATCGTCCGGCAATGAAATGCATTTGATGATCTCGGGAATTTACAGATAATTAAATATCTGGACAATAGATGACACGACATTCCTTGGTAATGAACCAATTATATGAAATTCGTTTAAATTAAGATAGAACGGCACTTTAATGGTTTGCAAATACGTGGCATCGGTTTACACTGGAGTGTGCGATATTGGACTTGCTATGCATAGTTTGCAAGGTATACGCGCTTAAACCGGAAAAGGCAAACACGAGTTTGGCCTTCGTTACAAGGTGTTCGAAATTTTTCATCGGTAACTAAGGCCGCCTTGAAAACCTCAATTTCCATTTTTATGAAATTATCGGCAATATTTTTCACTTAAAACTGTGTATAGATGTTATAGTTCAATGTACGTAACTACTGGTTAAACGTTTGCTGCTTTTTGGCTGTTGTTAATGATAAATTGATAATATTTGTAAGGAACAACATAGTCCTTTTAAGGAGTATGCTATCGAAATTTAAAGTACATTGAGCATAGAACTGAAATCGTCCTTGAAATGCTATATTATTCTTGTGAACACGATTAATAGGTATTCGACCATAGTCAATACCAAAAGAAATTTAGCACTTTTCTTTGAACTAACTTAGAAAATGTAGTTAGGGCCAATATACAAACAAAGGAGAGAAGGTAACATGATCTCTGACAATACAATACGCTCACAAACTATTAGAAACTACGCCAGTAATAAAGTAGATTGATCAATATCACCTATTCACACATTTAAAAGAAAACTCTTGCTAATAATTTCATAAAAACGGATATTAATGTTTCTAAGGCTGCCTTAATTAACAACGAAAAATTTAGAACACATGGTAACCAAGGCGGACTTAGCGTTTGATCATTTTCGGTGTAAGCGCCTATAGTATTAGTTTGCACGACACTACACTGCTTGCGACTACACGTCAGCGCTGCACAGTCAGGGCCGTCGCGACGAGGGGCGTAGGGAGTGTGACACCCCCCTGAAAAAAGAATTTGTCAGCAAATGAAACCTTAAACCTGCATTTTTTCGGCAAATTGTTAACTTTTGACAATTTCTGCTGGTAATTAGTTGGCGCTCTCTATGAATGGTTCGCAGAACATAAATATATCCCCAAATGCTCTAGTAAAAGCTAGCATTAATAAATGAGAAAGGCCGTTAAGCCTGGATTCCATATAGCCGTAGGTGAGGTAAGGTTGCATGCGGTTGCTTTCTGCCATCTTCTATCGTCCCGGCATCGCAGGCAATAATTTTATAACGGAAACGCTTTGTTGCGGTTCCCCAGGCACGTGTTTGAAGTTCCTTTAGACTGCTGTAACAGCCAGTAAAAAGTTGAACTTTTCCCGGCCCTTACTGTAATCTCTCGGTTGTTTAGCAGTGCTTGACACGCCTGCCTGCATCACCGTAAGAAAACGTTTCCATTTGAAAATAATTGCCTGCGATGCCGGGCCAATGGAGGATGACAAAATGGCAGAAAGTAACCGCAGGCGACCTTATAGCACCTTATAGCACCAGGCTTTATCAAAGGAGGGCTGTCATATGGAATTCTGCAAACTGAAAAATAGTACTTTTGAAAGGAAGAGCTTGATATTTACAGAAATGAATTATGTGGAAATTCATAGACTGTTTACAATTTGATCCATAACAACATCTTAACTTAACAAGGCTACCAGTTTTTTAGCCTGATTTTCTCGTGAACTGACTATGACGTTTTCATTCTGCTGTTTTTCTCCACTTTCGCTTGCTTTTCTAATTTAACTAGAATCTTTTTGATGAAAACTAAAACATGGCGTAAAAATCGAGTTAAGGGAGCCATCAAATAAACACACTTCCAAGACATGGCAAATTCTGATGACCACGCCCAATGACCACGCCCTCTGTCGGCAAATTTAAAACATTACACCCCCTTCTGCAATGCTGCCTTCCCGACGGCCCTGTGCACAGTATTACGTGACATAGCATTGCTTAACACTGCATAGTGCACGATGACAGTGCATTGATTTTCACTATAATATGACATCGAGGACATATAGCACTGCATAGTAACGCATGATGTATCAATAGCTATATAGATGGATTTGGTTTCGATCACAGTGTGTGGCATCGAATACGTGGCATGAACCGTGCATACTCTTGCATGATGTAGCATTAGTTAACACTAAACAATGCTGTATGATATGGCATCGGTTTGCACCACAGTGTATTTATATTCGAAAAATATGGTATCATTAATGCAATTGCACGGCATGGCATTAGTCAGGGCTGAGCAATAAGGCATTGATTGAAAATCAATTATTGAAACTTCTAACAAAGTGAAGCATTAACTTTCACGACACCAAATGGCAATTCATTTTGGCATGGGACTAAATAATCATGAGATCGATTACAATACAGTCAATTTCAATCGAAATTAATTACTCCTTTAACATACAAACAAAATCTCATCGACTCAGATTTACACTGTTTCTAACTAACGAACTTAAATAAAAAGATATCGTGAATATAATACTATTGTACTATAATTCAAGCTTGCATTACTACAATATGATGGTTTAAATGGACTGCATACCTGATAGGCGAATAGGAGATTCCCTCCATCTTAAGTGCTGACAACAGAAGTGCTGTTGGCAAAGAATACTATGTAGTACAAAGAAAACTTAACTATTCTATACACTGAGTTCGTGGAATGTCAATAAGCAAGAACTTCTAAATTTTATAAACAGATGCACTATTTTTGCAAAGTATTAGGTTTCTACATTTTCTAAAGAGGACCCACCTAATAGCCTATGGCTAGTTAAGTAGTGCGACCCCGGTCCCTCCTCTCAATGTGATCTTATTTCATGTTCCTTGCCAATGACATTACAGAGGATTCGTAACATTCGAGTACCAAGTCCTTAGGGCACTCTGATTTAAGGACAAGCATACAGGAAATAAACATCTTGTACTAATCCCCTATTAAAATATAACTGATCCCAAAACGATACGTTGTTTAAGTGTTATTGCTGAAGGTTTTCGAAGTACTCTAAAAGATCATAAATTGACACTATGGCTACAACGAGGGGAGATTATCAATAAACTTATAAGCTACCGCCGTGCTTACCAAACTTACCAAAACGTCAGTTAATATCATGTTCTTTCGGGTTAGATCGATTTTTCACAATCACCTCCTTACAAAACATCAACTAAAAAACAACACTGATAAAATACAAGGCTCGACAACAGGTAATAGATCGAAATAGCGTAAATCTACGCAAATATTCCCTGTCAAGTCGACTGTTAGGAAACTGGCCTGTGACTGGGCTAAAGGCCAATTTTCACTTTTCGATTTCGGATTTCAAATCCGATCAACAATATCCGAACGACGCACAATCTCCAATTTCTATCACACTTCCAACATGCCGAGACGAATATGCCTTATAAGCAACTTGTCCCAACATGCCGCGCAGTCCAAAAGCCAAGATTTTTGTGCGTCTTTATTTGGTCTTGACCTTATTGATATTCCATTAAGACGTTCTTTGCGTAATGCTGCATTTTATTGGCGATTAAAATCGGTGAACGTTTTGTTCGTAATATGAATTCGGATAAAAAACAAAACTTCCGAACCTTTCCATTTACGATGCAAACATTGGATGCAAAATGCAAACAATACGTTAGAAGAAAAAAATTCAAAGTGGTAGGAATTGGCCTCATTGTGGCGGAAAAGTACTGCTATAAACGAGGATGATGATGATGCGAAGTGAATTAGGAAAAATATAAGATACATACCGACACCACCGCATGCGTTTGGAGAAGACATTGAGGTTCCATTCATCAATTGTGAGGATCGCAGTGTCCAGTTTGGAACAGAAGTAAATGCTCCTCCAGGAGCTGTTATACACACACCCAGAGAGCCATCCACACTGATAAAAGAAATAAATACAAAGTTCTGTCATTGGCATACACTGATTAACTCAACAAGCACACGACAAGCACTACTTAAAACAAAAAATATCCCACGATACTCGTCAGAGAAACTAAAAACTGGAATTACCTTACTGTTAAGAATAGAAATGAAACGGGAATTTGACTGCGCTAAAAATATTTTAATTTCAACTAGCAAGTTCAATGTCATGAATAGGGGTATTAAAAATGCAGAGTTCGTCTCTAGTTACATCCAAGAATATCTATCTAGAATAAAATACATACATTTTCTACATGTCTTTAAGGGCTAGCGGCCTAACCTGAGTAATAAGTGGCAGATGCTAAGGTTTAAGCCCTAATATATATTGAGTTTATGTTATGACGTTGCATTTACCCTTATCCTTGAATATAATAATCTGTCTATAAGCGAATTTATTCAAAAACCCCGATCAACCAATTGGAGATCCAGATTCCATGGGTACGTGTCCGATGTTTTCGGAGCGAACTCCCCTGACTTATTAAGGGGTTCGGATAGAATTTTTTCCTTGTAGATGCCCATCCTAATGTGTGCCAAATCCTCTTCGCTTCTCCAGATCCTTAGCCGTTTTCAAGAAAATTCACAGTATTTCTGCGACCAGTCATAGTCTTGGATATTGGCTTTTTCTATAAGATGCTTCTCGACTTCTGCAGGGATTTTAAACTTCGCTCCTAATACGGTACTTTGATCGTTGCGAGGTCCGCCTTTTTTATGTTACCCCCGTCTCATTCGTGATTGAATGCGCAAACGTGATCAAGCCTTGAAGGAAGATAGATTGGGTATGTGAAGAGAGATGGGATTCCGTGTTTAGCGGGCTCTTCTGTGACAGCTTTGCTAGGCTAAACAATATACGAAATTTTAGAACAATATATGCAAAGAAGGAAGCTAATAATATTGTTACTCATCAGTCTAAAAGCACAAGTCTATGCAATCTTCAGTTCTTCTGGGCAATTCGAAAGCAAACGTTGCCTATACTACAGTGACGCGTAGACATAATAAATATATAATTTACGAGAAGGCTACGTTTATTCTTGTAAAGGATGTCTGTACATCCTTTGAGTACAGCAAAACAGATTAGCCAACAGTAATATTTTCAGGAGTTGTCAACTATTTGGAAACAAACTGACAGGGAAAATAGAAAAATAAACGTACCATGGGCCACGTGATGACCAAGTGTAATGTTTGCCTGGCATTTTCTCTAATAACGAATACTCAGCGGCCATCATATCAGGGGAAACGTATGCAGCAACACCTAAAAAAGACCGAGGTATTTAAGCAAAGGCATACTTCGTATCAAGCGGCTTCAATTCAAAGCCACTCACTTCAGTTTACAAGACATTTCAAACTGCCCAGTTTTCGTCGTCGTAAACAAGTAAACAAACAAAAATTAATACCATAAATCCTCAAACTGGCTCCCACCCCTTAAAAAAGCACAAACACTTCTACGAAAAAGCAAAGTAAGCCCCCATCCTAATATGACACTTTAGGCATTTGAATAAGTCTCCCGGGGGCGTAATCGACTAATTCAATACTAAAGAAAAATTCATGATTGTATTACATCGACAATAAACTAAATTGTGAGCCGAAAATTTCAACTGGATATAAATAAAGAATGTATTTTCACAATTCGATAAACTACGATATTTTCCCAGCTATTGTAACTTCAATTTTGTAAATAAATGATGTGTTCCTGTACTAGGTTATGTCTTGATTAGGGCATCTTTTATTTCGTCTTTCAGGATTAACTAAAATTAGACATAATCTTAACGCTGTTATCAAAACGACTTCTTTGTATTAAATTGTTACACTATTTGGGGGACTGGCACTAGCTGCATAGTTATCCTGGGTAACCTTGTTGGAACTTGATGTAAACTCACAAGAGGAGACAAGAATATTAAGTGATTCGTTTCAAAACAAATTCAAGTAATGGTCATGCTAATGTTAAACGATAATTAGTATTTCATACAGTTAAGCACGTATAGCTGTTTTACAGCATGGGCCATTTCAGAGAGGATTCAAAAACCGTGGTATACTACGTGTTTTTCGCTTATCTTTTTTGTTTCATTTTAAACCAATGTAATGTGAATAATGAAAGAGGTCGAGAGTGGCGACAAAAATGTTTCAAGACAGAAGACTTAAAACCCACAAACTTCAATAGCACGTTGCTTCTCACTCGACTCTAAAACCTTAGTCCATGACCATTCCAGTATTTTTCCAGCAAAACGAAATTCAAAAAAACTGGATTTTCTTATAGGTCACAGAGTATTTCGAAGGCACCAATCACTAAATACGTAGTACATATCAAGAACCGCCAACAGCAGTTGCTAGAGTGAATAAAATCGTCACTAATACCGCTCTCTTACCAGTCATTTTGAGCCACGATTGACTGGTCCACGGACCACCTTTGATCCATTGGTCATGCGTTCAACAGCCCTGCTTTTTAGGGTTTTTACTAACTTAACCAACGTCTTCACCCATCTTAACCTACGTCTTAGGTTTACATATCTGGCATGCACAACGGCACGACGTTTGCCTGGGACTATTCTAAAAACTGCAGTCAAGACTTTGATGACTCACTTCCAGAAGCAAATCTCCAGAAGAAACTCCGAATTAAAACTTTTTTGTGACATCGAAGTGTATCGGTGTGTAAAATGATATAAATATATCTACGGCCTCCAATCTTTGTAAGCAATTGAACTCAGTTTCATTCCTTGTCATATGTCTGTGCTCCAACGAATTAAATAAGGGCTACGCAACGTGGATTATGTCACCTAAACAAGTCAACCTAACACAAATGAACGACCCAGCCAGTTTTAGAATAATCTTTTAACAATCATAATATCCGTCAACTCCACTGTCTGAGTTATAAGAAAACACTATAGCAATAATGTTATTGTCAATAATAAATCCAAACATTACGTACCTATCACCCCTTGGCAAGTACCACCAGGGCTACCAACCGTGGACAATGCGGGACCGTTATTTCCAGCACTGGACACAAAAATTATGCCATGTTCCTTTGATAATTTATTCATCATGTTGCTTATCTGTCTAGGAAAGAAGATAAAAATAATCTGAGTTCAATGTTCATTACAGTCAAAGCTATGCTAGAATTAGTCGTCGAAAAGTAAAAAAGTTGCAGATGTGACTTACTAAATAATTATTAAATAGCTTCACCTAATGACGACCATTACCTGATTGACGTCTTCAAACCCTCTGCAATTCGCATTGACTGCGTCTTTTTAATGCCAGAGAACCCAGCTGGACTTTTTGTGCTCTTTCCTCCTTCTTGCATCATCTAACGCCAATGTCATTCCCATTTCGATAAATTCATTGTTGTTGCCAGCCTAAGTCTTTCGTTTTCCGTCTTTTTTGTTTCTTGCCAGGTAGCTTGAAGTATATTGTTGCTGGTACGAGGCTGTTTTCTATCCCCTTTCAGAGATATTGCTTTTTCACTTCTAATTTCGTAAAGTACGTCGAGATAAAACGAATAAGGATTTCTCTTTTTTTCAGCAACAAACATTCATCCATGAGTGCTGACTACGCCTGACATATATCACTACATACACACTAACTCGTTTCCTTATATTTTCAAGCAAAATCTACTACTAGGAGGAAAACAGCTTAATAGCCGGTTCCCCTTTCGAACACCATAGTGGTGCCCGGGTAAAACCATCCAAATACCTGATCTTATGAGTGCAGATTAGCACAAGTATTCTCAGGTTCCTGCCTGTGTTGTCGAAGATAACGTCCGATAACGTTTCATGTAATAAAGCTCACGTGTAAAAAGTGGTCGAAATTGTTTATTTATGCGAATGTAAGGGATTGTAAACAGCATAAAGGGATTACCACCTAGTCGTTTTTAACAGACTCTTAGGTAATCATCAGACAGCTGACTATGTACAACACCAAAAAATGCCTTTCAACACAGCACTTAAAACTGAATATCAAAAATTTTTTTGTAATAACCAGTGCTTGAGATATCCAGTACTTTTAGAACTTCACAGTTATATTAGATAGTACTTTGAGCAACTGGCACTTTCAAAAATTGGCATTCCCATAACCAGTACTTTCATTAACCAGTAGTTGCCGTAACTAGAGCTGTCAGTAATCGGCACTTGCCATAACCAGCACTTTCAACAATTGGCGCTTGCCGTAACCGGTACTTTCAACAATTGGCAGTTGCCGTAACAGGTACTTTCAACAATTGGCAGTTGCCGTAACAGGTACTTTCAACAATTGGCAGTTGCCGTAACTTGTACTTAGCAACCAGCGGCTGCTGGAAATTGTACTTTCAGCAACCGGTACTTTCAGCAATTGGCACTTGCCGAAGCCGGTGCTTTTAGCAACTTGATTTTGTAGTCACCAGTATTTTCAGCAATCAGTCGTGTAGCAGATAGCGACTTCTACGAGCGGCAAACGCGGCGTCTCTAGCCAGTCCTCGTACTTAATACAAATCACACGTTTTTGTTAGTAGAAAAGTTCGGTTCTCCTATCAAACTACATAAACGTTGGTTACCGACACAAAAGCATAAATACTTTTTAAATTGTCTGCTTGTGCGGATAGTTGTGTTAAAGCATAGTCAATAGACTATTGACTATGATTGAATCAAAACGAGTCACAAATACTACAAATAGAAAAGCAAAGACTAAAGTGCTCAATAATTAAGCATAATAGTTCCACAAGTAGTACCATTATGGTCTATGCTTCTGGTAAAACTATTAACCGTGGTATTTGGCGCATTTTAGAAAAGGTCGTAACGTCATCTTCCTTTACAGACACTCCTGTAATCAAATGTTCAATACACAATTCTGCAAAATTACATGACTTCCAAACGATCAGTGCGAAACTTGTATAGTGCATGCCTATACAGAAAGATTATTAGCTTTGGCTTTTAGTAGTGATTAGGAAAGGTACATATAGATGATAGCATATACTAACGATATCATTATCTTTTGATGAATTGTGATTACTAGCAAAGCACACATTTTCAATAACAAACACGCCTTCGTTAACTAGCCTTATTTATACTCATCGACAAAACCAATCTGAAAGGGCTTTTTTACCCAAAAGAACGTTTTGACAAAGGAGCCTCCTACCTTCTACTTCCCATACCAAACCATTCTACGCCAAATATTTACATGACTATATCAATAACAGAAAGAGTGTTAGGCAGGCTTACAGCTGATGTTTCTTTGCATAGATGCTTTTGTTATTGATAGTTATCAAGAAAGTGTTAACGTATGCCTAGTCATAAACGATAATGGATTCAAACTTTGGATTCGAGAACAATTATTTCAAAGGTGTAGGATTTTAAGATCTCAAATTCAAAGATCTTGTATTCCAACCGTTGAATTTACAGATCTCAAATTTAAAGACGTTATGTGATCTTGGGTCCTAAGCCCTTTAACTTGGATGCAAAAATCTTGGTAGCAAGAATACATAATCAATATATTTGACTGTTCTGTCAAGCATAAGAAAATTATAAATGTCGGCGCATTGTGGGGCCAGACCAGGATCGCACGGCCTTGGTAAGGCACAGGATATTCCCTTTTAGTTCCCTTGCAATAAAAGCAGATACCTATATCTGGTGAAAGCAGTGTGTGATGACAAGGAAATCCTCTAGCATTTTCTGACCTGTTTAATTGATTTACGGCAATCATAAACAAGTTTGACTGTATCAGCACATTTCTGTTTCTATCATAATCCACAAACTCGGATCCACAAAGTATTGACGATCGACCATGAAGATTAGGTTTCCGCTACAACGAATTTAACATATCTACAGCAATATTGCAAGAATTGGTATCACAGTCAAACAGTAGTTGAGACGACGATGCAAGTAAATTAATCCTCGACCCACAGTCATGTCTAAATGATGAATTGCGTTTACACTTGTCAAAAGATATCACACCACAGACTTACCTAGCAATGTCGATTCGTACAAATGGTCACCAGGATTAATATACTTGATAACCGATAATCCGCTAGAACACCCATCGTGGCATGTTATTTATGTGCCTTGTCACGACACTAATGTCATACCTAATCTTTGAGGCTCTAATAAATGAATCTATCTTTCAAATATTAGAAGAATCTGTGTTTTCTTCTTACGGATGGAAAGTGAGAGAGTGACAGAAAAAAGAAAAGCAATAAAGCTTGTTGAGCCTTTACAGAACATGTGGTAGTATTGCAGTTGTATTATGGGAGCCATAAGATGATAAAATGTTGCACATTGAAAGAGATGTGAAATGGAAACCTGACATTAGGTCACGGAATGCGTAGGAGTAACAAGACGAGTTTGTGTTTGTCATTGCTTTTAGAGCATCAGACAAGATAGCCTTCTTCTATTTAAAGCAATGATCATAGCAAAAACGGTAATAGATATCTGCATCCTGCTTCTACTTGATCAAGTTTACGCGTTGAAGTCAAATTTCCTTTTGTTGACTAAAAATACAACACAGGTGCTCCCTTTTTGCGACCTTTCCATCAATCGCTGCGTACTTATTCTTTTAAAAGGCGTATAAGTAGTTGAGCCTTTCACATTCATCAGCCATACGCCATATCCTAATACCAAAAATACTTAAAAGGCGCCAATTTCGCACCAAGAAACAATACTGCAAAGAAAAAGTAAAACAAAGGAGGCGTGACCATCCAATCGTAAATTAGGTTGTGAAAGGTGATAACAGAAAAAGGGACGGGAATTGATTTCAGGTAGTTACTTAAGCCCGTTTTCCACTAGGCGACTTTTTTCTCGCGAAGTGAACTTTTTCGCGGCGAAAATGATGGTGTTTTAATTTCCACACACTGGAGCTATGTTTTGGCGCCAAAATCACCAGTTGAATACTGAAACATGGCTGCTGTAAATCTTAGATATCTTTTGGCAATGAAATCTTGTACACTTACAAAACTCTTATTGCTAAGACGATACCTGAGACGACTTCAGAAGTATAGGCACCGATTCTGGACTAGAAAGGTATACATAGAAAGGGAGGAAAAGGGAAAATACCACCTTTTGGCAAAAGAACTTAAACTACAAGATGCAGAATACTTTTCTTCAATGTTTTCCAATTACACCTAGTGTTTTTGAGGAACTTGGTGTGGACCATACCTAAGGAAAGAGGATACCAAAATGAGAAAAGCAATTAGTCCAGGTGAAAGGCTGTCTGTGTGCCTAAGATATATGGTGACAGGTGATGCACAGGTAACGATTGTTGCCAGCTACCGTATGAGCCCAACAGTCGTTGGAGGGATAATTAATGAAACACAAAGGTCTTTTTGAAGCTATTTGTGATGATATTTCGCAATTATCAAGCCATCTTCCAGACAGTATTTTGGCACCTCAGTTGGAATATTTAAAGTCTAGACATGTTCATAACACTTTGGAGGTCACATGGTAAGCTTCTTCAATTCTGATTAGCTTGCGCCATTTTTCCCCGCGAAAAAGTTGAGTTCATTGTTACTACCTTTTTCGCTGCAGCGAGCGGCCATGGCGAATGAGCAAACTCATGAGCACTGTAGTGCACATGCGTATTCGCGGAAAAATTCGCTTCGCGCGAAAATAATCGCCTAGTGGAAAACGGGCTCTACACCTTGATGTGTTAGATCGATGATAAACCTAGTTATGTTGATCAGACACATTTTGAAAGACAGGACACCTACCCTGCGTTCGGCCATTTGCATCCTTCACCATAACTCATGTTAATCACATCAACCTTGTTTTGAACGGCAACTATCATCTGCAATGAAAACAAATTTTAAGGATTTATTGGATATTAGAGTTAAGTCTCACGATGACTAAAAAGACGAATATAAAACGAGCGTAACGCATCGTGCAAGGCGGGAACAGATTTTCGTATTATCTACTTCTGTAGTTTTTACTATCGACGGATTTTAGAAAACTGCCGAAAAAAACCCAAACAACTAAGAAAAGCTTCTTCTAAGCTGCCTTGAATAACGAGTATTGAGTGCTCGGATAATACAATGTTAAATTTCTCTTAGAAGTAGGCATACGACGTTATATTTTATCGACTCTCCCTGCAACCAAGCTATTCCTACATAAATATCGTGATAATGTTCCACTCTTGACAAATATATGAGAACACTTGTCTGTTGAGATAAAACATTGAGATGTACAGATGATATATTTGAGATAATACTGCCATTTATCAAGGCTTACGCCGAAACACACAAAATTAATGAATATCCCCATAACCCGCCGCTGCGTTTCGACTCCTAATAACAAGGACTTTACGTCTGTCACCAAACTTTTGTGTCGGGATGGCACACTGGTTTTAGCGTTCTCGTCCACTTAGCGCAGCTACTGTGGTAATGCTCCACTTTTGATACTATACATATATATATATAGCTATTGTGGTAATGCTCCACTCTTGATGAATATATATAAAGCACTGTGTCTGTTGAGGTATAACAAATATCTGAC
>JANTCA010071879.1:0-15414 GCA_024741275.1 Chironex yamaguchii
TCCTTTCTCTTAACTTGAGCGAGTATACTGCGTGAACCCGAATTTTGTGGCTTAAGAGAACGAACTATTTCACTGCTACTATTACTGATATTTGTTCTGTTAATGTCGATGTTCATAAATACTGTAATGTAAGGCATAAATATTGTTTTGTCTGCTTAAAAGAATACAGAAATTTTTGTAGAAAGCAAAAACGATGCCACGTGAAGTTATTCTGGCTGTTTTAAAACCGCCCCCATCGCCACCCTACTGTCCGCCACTGAAACTGATGAAGTTGAACGTGTTAAGTGAAAACTATTACTCAACACAAAATCACTAAGGAAGTACGTGACAACAAACAGAAACCAAGGGAAACACATGTAAACACTCTGAGCTACTGTGATCGACTTTCAGGAAATTGGAAGATCACAGAAAGTCGCTGTGAGCGGCTTTCCATAGGGAAAGGGTTAATATGAAGATTTACCTTATTGGTCGTGATGTTTGGGGCCATGTTGATGGTACCGCGATTATACCGTCTGATGAGACTGATGTTCAAAGAGCTACTTTTGAAAGGAACGACAACTTTGCTTGGTCTAAGGTTTGCCTGCCTATCGATAAGAAATATCAAACTTATCGTAGAGAGAGCACCAATACTAAGGAAGCCTTTGAAGCCATTACTGGTGAGTTCTGACGAAAATCGCTGGCACAGAGGAGGTCTTGGTCTGGCTTTGATCAAATATTTATGTATCTGGGAACCCTAGGCTGTGGGAAAATGTGCCTCGAAAAGTTGAGGGAAAATGTGTGAAAAAGTTTTCAAAAATAATATGTTTACTTTTACAGTAACAATTTATTTATATTCAAGGCCTGCTTCTTGAAACGGAAGACCCTTCGGGCGACTCGCGGCGGTATACTTGCAGAGTAGTGTTATTGTATTATTAAAATAAAAAAGTTAAAATATTATCAAATTAATGAATTCCAACTTCAATAGACTCTGGAGCAAGGAAATGAAAATTTCATAACATTGAAATAATGGAGAATGTTGAAAAACAAGATTTTCCCGTAAAAACCGGGAGCAGTCGTGATGAAATGGAAAGCTTCGTTGAAGAAAAATGCCAAGTTCCTTCATTGCGGGAAAAATTATTTAACCTTGATTTGGGACTGATTTTGAAACGAGAATGGCTGATAAGATGGCGATTTGTGCATAGGCAAAAATTCACGTGAAGCAAGCATGACACTGGGGCAAACTCTTGTCAGAAAATTAGTGCAGAAGTTTGAGAATTAAAAATAAACGATTTACAACTCAGCAAGTCTAAGGAAGAGCATGAGCGAGCAAACTTCATCTGTACATGGGTCTGACATTGTAAATGATTCTACAGTGATGGCGACGTGTCGATCCATTGGCGAAATTTAAACAAACAAAGTTTGGAGAATTCAAATTCGCAATGGAAAGGTCAGATGTAATTTGCGGAATTTGCTCTTTGGTAACAAGCTAATAAAATACAAAATTGCCTAATGATTTTAGATACGAAGAGGAATTAATGGGTGAGAAGCTCTCCAGAAGTTTTATCAATCTGAAGAAAAGTTTACTTCGCCACCTCTTGCGGGAAAGCCACAAAGATTGTGTAAGAGCAAAACCAACAAAGAAAGGTGTGCAGCCACAAGAGCAAGTCTGGACCGGGGGTGGTAGGAATGAGGGTAAGAAGAATGTTACTTCCTATGCAAACAAGGCAGACCAGATGCAGATTTTGCAAACTTTATATTCCCGCATTTCTCCAATGGATCTGATGTGCGAGAAATAAACCACTTCGAAAAGTTTCATGCAAAGTTCCTTCCCTTTGTTGGCCCTGAGATTGCATAAGGTCTTAAAATATTTCTCACAACACCATTAGTTCAAACGGTATTTCGTCCAAGTTGTAAGGTTGGTGCGCAGAAAGCAGCCTGGAAATATAGGTCACGTCGGTTTGTCAGCATTGTTACTATGGTACCCGATTCCAAAGATGTTATCCATACATTTTAATTGGGTCATGTTGTTAATACCTATGATGGGAAAGCAGTCATAGAAAGTATGGTAAGTGTACTGAGAGAATTTGACATCAACAAATTACAGTAGCTTGGCATATCGTTTGACGGAGCATATTTCACATTGCATGTATTAGAATAACTTGATGATCATTTTCAATGTGGTGCTAATTAACTATGGGATCCACTGCACAAAGGTAGCTTGCAAGATGTCCACCTTTGCAAAGAACAGCATTTTTCATGGCTTGTTAAGCATACATGAACAATCGCTTCTGTTTCAAATTGGTCAACCACCGGAAAGAGTCTGAGCATTTGCTAGATACCGCCAAGGATACGAAAAATGCTCAAGATACCAAAATTAATCTCAATCTTCTTGCCTTTTTCTTAGAAACAAGGTTTGCGAATTTGGCGAAGAAAACTCTCGCAGAGACTTTCTGGCACTAATTCAGTTACTAGAAGAAATTCAAGAGAAAAATGGCCAAGAAAATGCGGCAGAGAGAGAAAAGGGGATGGCAGCAGCAGAACTATCTAATAGCATCCATAACAAAAAATTTACGACAATCCTAGCAGGCACCTATGACATCTATGATGTATTTAATCATGCCGTCAATAATCTACAAAAAGTTAACATACTTCCACACACAAAATACGATATTTACATGGGAAAGTCTGTGCACAAATTAAAGTTAATGAGTAAATGCACTGAGTATTCTGATTGTGAGTCTTTTGGAAAATGACATTGGCCCAAATTACACCAAGATCTCGGATTACATAAGGTCAAAAGGACAATTAGGGATACACCAATTGTCCAGGCAAACAAAATGGGTCAAAAACTATACAAGGAGCAAAGCCAACACAAGGAAATCAAGATGAAACAAATGAAGCTGGAATTTTGTTGAAAACAAAAAGTCATCTCAAAGGACTATCTGAAAAATTGCACAGTGAGTTGAAAGAGAATGTTTAAGGGCAAGCAGAAAACGCATTGGTAGAAGAGCTCCGTATTTTGCTGGGCATTAAAATCACTTCCATTAAATCTAAGAAACCCACATACCAACAATAGCAGCTCTAAAAGGATAAAAGTTTGTCAACTACGTAAGAGCGATCGCAACGAGTCTACGGATGATTCCAAATTCTAAACTACATCAACAATTCAGAGAGTTTTTAGGGAGATTGCATCAACACACAATTCAAATGAAGCCAAAAGAGCACGACAGTCTTCAGCTTATCCGGGCCTTTATTGAGTCAAAAAGGCTTTATTTTGGGGGATATAAATGATTGATTATTCGATCTGTGTTGCATCTGTTACAACGTCTGATGAATCCGTCATTGAATCCTTTGTTTCCATTTATGAAAACAGAAACAATAAGAAGAGATCGATAAGGATTGTGCTCATCACGGAAACAAATGCTTTGTTTCTTCATTTTCTCTTTCTTTGTTTCCTTTCTTGTTTATGATTGCCTAGTTTTCATATATGTTTCGTATAAATAAGTTGCCATATACATATACTTTCCTTCCTGACGATTCATACTCTGAAGAGTGTCAGACGAAAAAAGCTTTTAAGTATGTTTTTAGCGCAATTTTTAAGACATTTTGTTATGTTAGGTTCAAGTTAATACTTTATGAATTTTGAAATTTAAGATAAATGTGTTCTCAAATTCACAAGTTGTCTTGGTAATTAGAATTATATCACAATGTATTTCAAAATGTGCCTGCTAATGACTGGAAGCCACAAAATGTGCCTGGGAACCAGGTTCTCGGGTTCTCAGGATTTATCATATTCTGGTCTTGGTATTGGAAACTTCTCACAACTCGTATGGGTGATGAGGATAACATGGTTGATCATGTCAATAGAATTATGTTTCTTGCCGATCATCTAAAGGACGATGCCAACCCATTAAGAAATGTTCCTTAGGGTATGCTCTTCGTTATCCTACTCCAGATTCTGCCAGCATCCTATAAAGAACTTTGTGTGTTTAATTGTTTATTACAATTAATAATGAAAGTTGCTTTGCCATACTGTCATTGAAATGAAATAAAATTCAAGGTTATTTGCAGAACTCTCAAACAAAAGACACAGGAATCACTACACCTTTCATAAAAAACCCCACTAGCTGCATACCTTCTAAAACTACGAACCACTACCGTAGAATATACTTTAAAGCAAACTCAAGAAAGATTCCAGCAACGACTACATCTTCGATTGCAGCTTTGCTGTTACAATCTCTTTTGAAAAGTCACCAAATAAAGACTGATAATTTAGACCACATCGCTATTGCAAACACTTTTACAAATACAGACTTGTAACACTTAAAAGTTAATTTTAGACACTTAATATTAATTGTAATTTTGATGTGTTTTATTTTAAGGCCATTTTCAGTGTAACCTACGAAAATGCTTAAAAGGGCTGGCTTGCTCCCTAGAACCCAACTGATTTTAAGCCTCCGAACCGAAAGTCACTCCACGACTCCTACTTATATGAAGATGACAACCATCAATCGGCGAATTTCGATTTGCAAAGCCTTTCTCATTGACAGTCTTTGACATGACTAGGGCCTGACAGGTCGAGGATGCGGGGAAGGATTGTTTTTCTTTCCAACCGGTCTTCTTCCAACAGTCAGTGAAATAGTCCGCGCTAGTGTTGAGTTTTAGTAGTTAGGCCGCGAGTTAATCGAGGGAAACCAAACAACAGGGTGACAAAGTACGTAACAGGAAATGAAAAGAAGAAAGGCAAGAGCAACGACAGGGAAGGAATAAAGACAAAGAGAAGAAAAACGAGATACGAGGTAGAGATGGAAGGGCACAAAGGCAAGAATGAGTAACTAGGGAAGGACGGCAAAATGATCAAGAAGCAGGAATATACGTGTAGGAAAAGAACAGCTACGATGAGACAAAGAAAAGGTATCATCGGCCCTAAAACTAAATCCAAAATTAAACAATGACACTGGAATCGAGTTTAAACTCTGGCTAATGACGGGAATTGAAACTTGGTATCTTGGTTCCATGCTAGTTTGGGAATAGTCCCGTTCATCTTTACTTTCGCTAAAAAAGGGTAACTCCTGGTTCCTTTCCCTAATCGTGCTTGCTTTCTCGTGTGTAAACGGTCAGAAACGATTGAAAACAAGGTTCATTCTTACATTGGCGTGAGGCCTTGAAGATAAAAACCTAAGCCACTGCGCATGTTTTACATGTGTAAAAACGGGGCAAAATTTAGTTCCGTTCCATTTTGCTTCAGTGTAAACGCTTTTTGAAGAAGACGTTTCGTACCCAAACAGGAAAAAAAAGAGTTCCTGTTTTTCTCTCTTCAGTTTAGAAGTGGTATAAATATAATCTTTTTACAAGTTAACAAAAGTAGAGCATAGCCAACGTGATTGTTCCGCATTCGTCTGCCCTGTGATTGTGTAATACCAGCAATTGTGCAATCAAAACACATGAAGTTGATCGGTTTATGTACACGACGTACTAGCTGTACAAAGTCTGCAACTGTCATGTCAACATTTGCTCTCATTTAACAAAGACCATGTCAATTCCAGGTGAAAAGTGCAAAACTAGAAGGATGAGAGCTCATTCGCCTAAATCAACGAGTTTGTAAAGAAAAACGAAGTGGCATATGGCAATTGTACCAAACCTGCAAATTTTTCCTTCTCACGTGCTCAAGTTCATCCCCTGACCCATTAAGAAAGCATCTCACACTCGTGACGTTTGTTCGCAGATGGTTTTCTTTCCTTTTTTGATTACAACAACGATATCCTCTTAAAAGTACCTACAGTCGACTCCAGTTATAATCGTACTACACGTGTTCAAGAAAAGTGTGACTATAAGCGGAGTAAACATTAAGCGGAGTTAACCCAAAACAGCTAAGTAAGTGACAGGAAGTCAGTTTGTAGCTCTATATTGGCAAAGGAACAATTCTCAAGCATTTTATCAATAATTTTTGATGTTGTCTAACCCTTGAAAGTAACGGCTTCAATGTTAGGGACTGCGCAGCATCTAAGGGATTTAAAGGGGGCGCTAAACGGAGTATGCGACCAAAAACAAAATTACTTTTGGATTCAAGGCATAAATATAACAACCAGGCTGATAATTCTCAGAGAAAGAGACATGACATAAAGTTATAATTTTACTTTAATTTCTTTCAACTCGGACACCACCTGATCCTCCTTTATGTTGTTCTGCATGTAATGTTTGAAAGTCCTTTATATTCCTTAAGACTTTATGTAGGGTTTATTACTTCTTATCATAAGTACTTGATGAACGAAGCGTCAGAAAAAAAAGTTTGATAAGTTCAAGTCATGTAAGGGTTTGGCCAGAGCTAACTTCGTGAAACAGAAATATTGTGATAATAACCAGAGTATAAGCGGAGTCGACTGTACGATGAATGAACAAAGCGATGTATTATCAGGCCCAGCAGAGCAATTTTTCGATATTTGAAAACTGAAGTTTTTGAAATATTTTTTGGGTTTTGGCAGATAAATGGAATAAATGAAGGCTAACAACTATCATTTCATGTCATTCATTCTTCCTTTCACTGTCTATTGCATGCCACTTACAGAAAAAGTGACGCAAATGCTATTGCAAGTTGAGATAAAAGGAAGCTTATTTCTCGAATTATAAGAACCTTATGCAAACTAGTTTAGCCTGTTGAAAGAAAAATGTCTTGACATCTGAAAGAATTATCCAATTCGAGATAAAGGTTTCGGGAAAAAATATCAAGAACATGATATGATCTTGACGAACGTTGACCTGACCGACCTAAAATCAAATCGAGAGCAAGTACCGGTCGCACTGTTTCGATTAACTAGAGGCTATTCACTGAAGCCTCCGTTACTAATCAAAGTAACAAGGGTATGTAAGTAACAAAAAAAATGCAATGTCAACGACATAACTCCAAGAATTAAAAGAACGTCGATGAAGCACCATTCTCCACTAAAATACAACGGTTTAAGGCTTGGTTGGGCTGACCAAGATAAACCCTTATGTCAATATCGGGGCGACTGTACAGCTACCCTTCAGAGGAAGCCCCGATTTAATGACAACAAAGAGAGAACACATGCCGACATCCAACCGGTTTACTATTTAAAGATTTTATGAGTATCGTTAAAAAAATAAACTACAATGAAGGATATCCCGTGGATTGCATAATGCTAATTACTGGTGAGGGTAAAAGATAAGGATAATTAATGAGTTAAAGAAATGTATTATACACAATTTGTGGATTGCATAATGATAATTTCTAGCGGGGGTGGGGGAACAAGGATAAATAATGAGCATAACGAATCTATTATATACAATGTACAAGTGAATTTTAGAAGCGAACAGATTTAATACCTTGCACATCACGTATATTAATTAAGGGCCTTACAGTAAGAGATCTAAATAAAGTTCCAAATTCAAAAAAACAAGACAACTGCCAAAGGCAGCAAATATCCATCATAGTTTTAGAAGCTACTTTCTTTGATATGTCGTAGCCGTGTTCAATGTGATAGAATACGACTAACCTCTAATTAGGGGCTCTATTTCTGGTTAGAGTTTCGTATGCAAAATAAAGTTGATTGAGGCAGTAGTGGCATGACTGTAAACGAATAATGCTCACGATAAAGAGGGTTTGGAATCAATTACACCTTTACGTCTACATAAGACAAGTCTAACAGATGACTAATATCAAAAACGCTAGGAAAGAAAAGCTTCAGGCCACGAAAGTTAGATTACCTGTGTGGGGACGAAAAAAGAGGCATATGGCAAAAGCATAAAGGAAGATTGTCCTATAAGCAATATAAAATCTAACAATTTTTCAGCTATGTAATGGGCTAAAGCAATCTCCAGACAGTCTAAAGAATAATAAAGCGAACTTAGTCCCAATGGACGTCTAGGTTACTTGATCTTTCTAATATGAAAAGCCTCGACGCACAAAGAGTGTGTGAGTGCGTGTGTATATGTCTAATTGCTTTTCGTTATCTTTCCTCCTCAACAGGTTGTTTCGCGTCCTTTGTTTCCAACATTGGAAACAGAGAAAACACGGAAATGTGTCCAAATTGTGCTAAGATTAAGTCATTTAATCTGTTCCTCCAGTCAAGCACAAGTCTCCTGAATGTATGCGTTTATAATTGTGTATTCAGGTTACGTCCTAAAGTAGGGCGTTTTCTTGCCAACTATCAAGTGTCATGTAAGGATACATGGCACAAAAACAGCTTTTTGGAGTATCGAATATTTACTTAGACATGCATTTTTCTCTTGAATAAAGAGTTGAACTAGAGCCCGAAGTCTTACATTGGATAAGGCGATTTCCTTCCTTCTTTTCTTTTTTTTCCATTTGTTACTTCTTTCCAGTAATTTTATTTTACTGTAACTCAAAACAACACCAGCAGGTCAGTAACGCCAAGACATGACTGACGATATGGCTTAAAGAACGCGAGCTCCGCATGTGTAGGGTCACCTTGTCTCAACATCTCTTTTAGCCTGAGGCTACGGGGATTTCGTGCTGCAACCCATTGCTTGCAGGATCTTCGTCTTACCCAACGGATAACAGAGGGTTTCTGAACTCTAACATTCTAAATCTTGCATAGGTTTCAAATGTAACAAGCAAAGGCAAAAAAACAAAGCCGTTTCAACATATAATTCGCTAGGTAACCACAGGGTCGAGTTGATTCTTAATGGTTGGATCGTTACTACAGTACCTAGCTCCATGATTGTGATAACTTGCAACATTACCAAGCCATCCTCCTCTCCAACAAGACCAGGGTCCTTAAGCCTGTTTTCCACTAGGAAAACTTTTTCGCACAAAGCGAGTTTTATCGAGCATACAAATGCGTCCTTCAATACTCACGCATAACCTCATTTGTGGTAAATGTTGGCAGCAGCAAAAACGTGAGAGCCAATGGATTCACGTTCTTCGACGCAAAAAAAGGCGGAAGCCATTAAGATTTTTGGAAGGTTGTCACACGACATCCATGACCCAAACGTACGTCGCCAAAAGCAGTAGAAATAACAGCAAAAAAGAAAAAACATCGCCGAAGAAACTTTGCTCTTATATAATATCAAAACAATTGTTAATACTTTGTACTTTAAGAGTACAAACGTTTTGAGTTACTTGAGAAAATCAACACTTGCAAGGTTCACAGCCCTTTTTATTGAGGCTTTAAAGCCCGTTTTCCGCTAGGCGAATCTATTCGCGCGAAGCGATTTTTGCGCGTAACTCAAAAACGTTTGCACTCTTACAATGCAAAACAATTGTTTTGATATAATCTGAGAGCAAATTTTCTTAGGCGATGTTTCTTATTTCTGCTGTTGAAATTTTTGGCGCGAGTTACGGTCATAGATATCACGTGAGAGGCCTCCAGGGATCTAATTGGCTTACGCTTTTTTGCCTAGAAAAAGTTGCATCCATTCCAACTCGCTTTTTCGGTGCTGGTACACTTAGCGCAAATGAGCTCATGCGTGAGAATTGAAGGACGCATGCGTATGCATGAAATATTCGCGCCAATAAATTCACGTAGTCGAAAACGAGCTCTACATACCACGTCTTTCAGAGTACAATAATCAAGATGAATGTTCATTGTGTCTTATCACTCAAAAACTTGATATCCAGTCCCGTAATTCCAAAAATATATGACGTATGCAAAAGCTCATAGTAGGCTTTTAAATTCAACAAAACATCTTTAACATAAAAACTAAGGTCATGCTGATTCCTCATGTTCGGCCTCTACCAATGTTAACAAAGTCAAAGTCGATCCCTCCAACATTAAGCCTCGCCAATGTTGCTTTTACGTCAGAAAGAGATAGGATTTCGTTTCAGAAATAACTATAAAACTTGAAAACAACCTAAAGTCTGTCTGGTAAGCAGAACATATTTACACATTATTTCATTATGATTTATGATTATAGTAACTTGCAAACATTGAACCGTAACACACACAGAGGAGGTCAGTAATAATACAAAACTTCTCACAAAGGAAGACAGAAATTTTTCATGGCAATACGCAAACCGCTACTGACGTCATTTCCAAAGTTATTTCAACAACACTAAGTAATCAGTCTTCACAAAATGCCACCAACATTGTTGTACCTCGTGGTCATATCTCGTCATGGAAATCTTTAGGAATAAAATGAACAAAAATAGAATGCCACTAACAGTGTGAGGTTACCATTTTTAAAGTTCAGTCACATAACACCTTGAAAAACCTAGTCCCCCACTTCATCTCTAGTTCTACAGGCGAGTCAAAAACATGGCTGTTGTATTTCCGCGTAAGTAACGTAGTGAACAATAGACTCGGGTAACATTATGTCAAGAAACTAACTCCCAGCGTAACAATAAAGTACGAACTCAATCTATTTAAAATCGACACCTTTTATGTCCAAGTTGGTTTAAGAAGTTTTTTGCGATGGGGAATTTTACACTGGTAGAAACTGCGGGACGTAATGTTGTCTGATCAATAGAAGTAAAGCTAACTACCCCTGTGGGTAGAAAGAGTGCAAAGAGTCAGTTTAAATTTTTAATAATGATCAACTTTGTGTGAAATAGGAAAAATGCCAAATAACATGTCCATGCTAAAACATTTCGTTACCATGTTGAAACTTTTAACTGCCTACCCAAGCCGACTTACTTGCAATTGATACAAATATTTACCTCACAATGTTGTAAAAAATTACCTACAATTATGGTATTGCATATATATATATATATATATATATATATATATATACTTTATTTTATGGTGTAAATTCAGATAGATCTAGATTCAGTAGATCACAGCGTAGGTCAATAATTACAGTCCTCTATACAGATATCTAATCCGAGCTACAGGTGTACGTTTAACAACATTTCCACCGAGCCGGATTTTGGGAAAATGGATTCTGAGCAAGGGAAGGAAATTCTCTCGATTTAACCTTGGGGCTGCAACAACCAACTGTATTAATTGATGAAAGAGAGGGGCTAGGACGTAAAGGAATTGCGCAGGGCAGATTATTGGAAGCAGAGGATGAAATGGAAATGGCTATATGTTTGTTTAATAAAGCATTAGCATCAAAGGAGAATAATCAAGATTCAAGTGATGCAGAAAATTCAAAACGACTTTTAATTTTAAGGTCAAAACGATTGGAAAAAAGTATTCAGGATCTGGAAATGGACATGAGGGCAGCAGTAATTTCAGTATCGGAATGAGCAGACAGTGTGGAGGAATACGAGCTTTATCTAAGTCGTTGTGATGATGCAATAGCAAAATTAGATGAAAAAATGAGAGCTTGGAAAACACAAACAGAAAATAGGATTACTCAGAGAAATGTTAAATTGCCAATGATCGAATTAAAGAAGTTTACTGGAGATATTGTGAAATGGAAGGAGTTTTCTCAGCAGTTTAAGGCTGATAACTCGATAATTTAATTCACGATAATTCGTCGCTGTGTACTGTTCACAAGTTTGCTTATTTAAAGGGATGGAACACCAGCAGCAATAGCGGGCCCACTCGAACTAACTTCAGGGAAATACAAAAGTGCACTTGGATTATTCGAGGATCGCTAGGGAGAGAGGATTTAATTCAGGCTGCTCACAGGCATTCAGGCATTAGAAGTGATCCCAGGAGTACGAGATAACAGGGATGGAAAGGGCCTTAAAGCCATCTATTCAAAATTAGATGCCCTTAGGCGGGGATGCAGTTGGTGTTAAGGACTCCGAGTATTACAGGATAATGGTCCCCAAACTGTTGAGTAAATTACCTATTCAGACAAGGATGAAAATTGCAGAACGGAGGGGAGACCATCGTAACCCAATAACATTGCAAGCGTTTCCGACTGCAATGGCAGATCTTTCTCAAATTGTAGAGGAATGTTGCCCCGTGGACAAGCATGAGAGCCGACGTAAGATTATGAAAGAAGGAAACTGCTTCAAGTCTGGGTTATACGACTTGAGAATAAAAGGAGCACATTTAGTAAAGAATTAACAGTACGTACATTACCCATCATGACAGAGGTAGCCAATCCACACCCAAAAGTTATTATGAGACACTACAATCACTTGATGGATTTGACATTCCGTGATGAACTTGCGGAAGAACAGTTGAAAGTTGAGATGCTGATTGGACTAGAGTACCTACCAGACATTTTGACTGAAGAGATGCGTAAGGGGAGACCAGGGGAGCCTGGAACTATGAAAACAGTACTGGGATGGACTCTAATGGGTGTAATAGGATTATTAAACAGGGGAAGGAGAGATGTCGTCCAGTAAATTTAGTTATTGGTGAGTTACCATCAGTAAAGCAGACCAGAATTGTTTGCGGCATTTAAATCAAGTCTCAGTTACGAAGGTTGCATCATGATCCATATGAGGCTTATATCAAGACCATGAAAGATCAGTCAGAGGAAGGCATTATTGAGGAAGAACCAGAAATTCCAAAAGAGCCTAGAGTTACATATGTCCTACATCAGCCCATAGTGAGAAAGGATGCAGAGTCAACAAAAGTTCAAATTGTGATTGATGCTTCTGCGAAAGGACAAAAATGTGATCGTTGTTTGAATAAATGCCTACACATAGGACCATAACTGAATAAATTGTTGAATGATGTTTTGTTGCGATCCAGAATGTACCAGTATATGATAATTGGAGGCCTAACCAAAGCCTTTCTGCAGATTGACGTGGATGAGGAAGATCGAGACGCCCTACGTTTCTTGTGGACTCCCGACCATAGTGAGTATCCACCTAGGGTCAAGCCATATTGATTTAAAAGAGTAAATTTTGGAGCAGAATCAATCCCATATATTTTGAAAGGGACGATATCGAGACGTATGAAGAACTATGAGGGCATAGATCCTGAGCTTGTTAGACGTTGAGAATAGTTTGTATGTGGATGACTTTGTGGGTTGTGCAGATACTCGTGAGTTAGTAGCAAACAAGGAGAACCTGCAGGAATGATTAAAGGCAGGTGGGTTTCACATGACGAAATGGAAAAGCAACTACTTCGAATTGATGTCCATGATTTACAAAGGCACTACTGAGTTTCCAAAGGATGATGTCAAGATTCTTGGAGTTCCTTGAAACTGGCGCTAGGACATGATAAAAATGTTTGCTTCTTCACAATCGGGAGAGCAACATTTAAGCAAAAGCACAGTACTTCAGACATTGATAAAGAGCCTGGACCCTCTGGGGATGACTGGACCCGTGTACGTCCAACCCAAGTTGTTGCTTCCGGGATTAGGTAAGGAGTCAGTTGGGATGATGATTTATCCCCAGAAGATAAGCAGCATTGGGAAAAGTAGACAAAAACCACAGGCAATGGGAATGGTATTGACGTACGGCGAATGGTGATGAAAATAGCGAAGGATGATACCATAACCATCCATGAATTTGGAGACACTAGCGGCAGTGCATACTGTGCAGCTATATATTTGGCCAGGGACAGAGATCAATAGATAGAGACCTAATAGATACGGGACTCCTGAGATCAAAGGTACGTCTTGCTTCTCTCAAGTCCATAACAATACCACGCTTGGGATTGATGTCCGCTCGAATGCTATCTATGCTTGTTCATAATGTCAGAAAGGCCCAAGTAGACTGGAACATCACAGGAGTGTGCTTATGGCTCGATAGCCAAAATGTGCTGTACTAGTTACAGAATCGAGGGCAGTGGAAGCCATTTGTGACTAACAGAGTCAACAAAATTCACAGCTTGGTACCAGATGCAAAGTGGATGTATTGTCCAGCCCAATTAAATCCAACTGACATTGGTACAAGGGGAGCCAACAATTAAAGGATTCTGTTTTGTGGTGGAAGGGTCCACCATATTTACAAGGAGAGGACTCCTTTCCAGCCCAGCTAGCTAATCTAGACACTGACGATTGCGAAAAAGAGAAAAAAAGAGTACCCACTTCAGCGACCAAAGGAGAGTCTTCGGCAGACATAGGGGCTGTCATTAATATTTTACGATACAGTACACTGCAGAGACTGCTAAGAGTAACTACATTTGTGATCAGGTTCTGTCACAATACAAGCGATACTGCTAGAAAAGAGATACAATGGTTCCCAACGGTTCCTCAAGAGATGATGAAAACCTCGGACATTTGGATTGTCAGTGCAGATGAACATAGCTGCAGACCCATGTTTCGAGGATATTGTTAGTAATCTGGGGCAAGAATGGATGACAAAGGTGTCTTACGATGTTAGGGCAGGTTCAAACATGCAGATATTGGCCAGGAGGCAAAATAGCCCCTTTCGTTATCTAAAAAGCACCAACTTACCAACCTGATTGTGCATGACTATCATGTTCGTAGAACTCATGGTGGAATTAGCGGTACATTGGCAGAAGTTCAAAATCCATATTGAGTACCAAAGGGATGCCAGCTTGTCAAGACTGTTATCTTGGATATTATGGTTGGAAGCGGTTTAGATGGTTTAGATTACATAATTCAGTAGCAGTAGTCCCATTGCCAGCATACCGTATAAAGCAAGCTAGACCTTTTGAAATATCAAGAGTAGATTTTTCTGGGCCACTACGTATTGCAGACAATGGAGGTAGCAAGCTTTGTTCATCTGTGCTGTTACACGAGCCGTATGCCTATCGCTTACAAAGGATTTGACTGCAAAAGAGTTTATGGCTAGTTTTGATAAATTCTGTTTAAGATTTGGTGTACCTTCTTTAGCGATTTCAGACAATAGAGTAACTTTTAAAACTACAGCTATTTACTTAAATGATTTGTATAATCATCCGGAGGTCCAGAAGTACATTAACGATCATATCTTCCGATGAAGCTTCAATCTACCACTAGCCCCATGGTGAGGTGGAATGTTTGAACATACGGTGGGTTATGAAAGGTGTATCACGACAAAGCTTAGCATACTCAAAGTTGACGTCAAAGTCATTGTAAAGGGACAGAAACAAGTCATCAAGAGACCACTACAGGCAATTTATCTATTGGAAAAGCCGTCTCAAGGAAAAGCTAATTCAGAAAATCCATCTGAAGAACATAAGGAGCTAAAACGAAAACTTCACCGTAAAGTTGTTGAACGTGCAAGGCTTCTTATTGAGCAACAGTTAGACAAACTTGATTATGCGCATTAACTTTTTTAATGGACTATTTCTGTTCATTTCTTAGGAAATTGTTGAATGATTTTCAGTAATAATTTAAGGGTAGTTTGTGCATTTCCTTAGCATGTTGAAATTTTTAACGAATTTAACCAAATGTTATGCTGTTGTAATTAGTTGCAATTTATACAAACTTTACCTCACAATTTATAAAATTTTGTATTGCATATATATACGTCGCTTTTTGCGTAAATTCAGATAGATCTAGATTTGCCTTCAAAATCTGCGACGTTGTGCTAAAATCATACCTAAAAGCTTTTTTTGTCTGACACTCCTCAGAGTATGAAACGTCAGAAAGGAAAGTATATGCATATGGCAACCTATTTATACGAAACATGTAGCAAAACTAGCCAAT
>JANTCA010071890.1:0-15159 GCA_024741275.1 Chironex yamaguchii
TTGCGTTTGAGGAGAAGGGTTACCAGGCTAGTCACAAGGAGAACAAAGAAGAGAAAGATATGATTTGTTATGGTTGCGATCGAGGAGAGGGGTTACCAGGCTAGTCACAAGGAGAACAAAGAAGAGAAAGATATGATTTGTTATGGTTGCGATTGAGGAGAAGGCTTACCAGGCTAGTCACAAGGAGAACAAAGAAGAGGAAGATATCATTTGTTATGGTTGCGATTGAGGAGAGGGCTTACCAGGCTAGTCAAAAGGAGAACAAAGAAGTGAAAGATATCATTTGTTATGGTTGCGATTGAGGAGAAGGCTTACAAGGCTAGTCAAAAGGAGAACAAAGAAGAGAAAGATATGATTTGTTATGGTTGCGATTGAGGAGAAGGCTTACCAGGCTAGTCAAAAGGAGAACAAAGAAGAGGAAGATATCATTTGTTATGGTTGCGATTGAGGAGAAGGGTTACCAGGCTAGCTACAAGGAGAACGAAGAGGAAGATATAATTCATAAGACTAAACATAAACATGTTCGGAAATACTGTTGCGGTGTTTCATAAATGCATTGCGGGAGGCAAAACAAGCGCAAGAAACAAAATTTTAAATTAAAATCCTTGATATTAACACTACTCATCATCTGTTCAAGGCATTCAATATCCCCCTTATTTGAAAGCTGTGTGCTAGAAATATCTTTCCGACAATCGAAACTAAGCTTCATCGCACAAGATCTTTGGTTTTGGTTACATCGTAAAAGTAGAATGGCGCTCAGTAGAGTCGAGACCTCCGCTAAGCCATAGGGTCAATTGGTATTTCCAATAGTGTGTACTAATACGAGCCATGGTAAAGGGGGTTTACTCCTGGGGATTTTGTCAATGGTTGTATTATAATTAACAATACCGTTACTAAATACAACGAAGGTTCTTCCTAATGGGGTTTTTCGAAACAGTTGTGGCTTTATGTAATATTCAATGACATCATTGGTAATCAAGTTTTCTGACGGAAGTGTGAATCAGCAGCAATATTAAACAAATTCTTCTCGGCCAAAAGCTACATCCTACCCTCATATACGCCGGAAATCAGATCAGGAACTTTTGCGTAATCCTGTTAACAAATAAACAGATAGATAGACAGACACATGCTGACGAAAACATAACACCATCGGTGGAGCTAACAACCTACCTTCTGTCATATTTTTGATCTTGTTATCGAGATCGCCTCTTTCAACTTCCTTGTTACCAACATTTGATTCAAGTACCTTGACTTTCTCTTCAAGCTTAAGGAAGAACGGTCGGCAGGTGAAAGGGTAACTAATAAAGATGCGATGTCAAAATCTAACATACTAGCATGAATTGAAAAATCACAGACCTCTTTTTCTCCAATACTTGACTCCATCACATCTACCCACAAATACGGCTTATGCAGAGATCCCTCTTTTCGCCGTGTAGGTTCCAGATCGAGTCAAAAGTCCTTGCCGATACCAAAGCCTTGCAGTTAGGGGTGAGTAACTGTTCGGCTCATTCAGGTCCAGGTCAAGGTCCAGAGGATCAGGTCCAGCTCGGTACCTGGACCTTATTCTGTACATTAGTACTTACCATACCCTAACCAACTACCAGCATCATATGATTTATGGTGTAGTAAAGGATAATTTTGCATTATCTAGTATTGAAATTCCGTATTCGTTGCTAAACGTTAATGTATAAGTAACCACCACAAGTATTCAGGCTCGATCCGAAGTTTCGAACCTATACGCAACGTGTAAACTTCTCCTTTTTGATTCCTGCCTGTCTATCGGTAACGAAAATATGGACCGTACCGATAATAAGGTCCGTACCGGTCCAGGTGAAACCGGACCCAGCCCTACTTGCAGTGCCTTAGTTGTCCACAACTACGCTTGTGAAATATAATATATGTAAACTACGCAATATTTACACATTTTTCTGTACTATACTGCACTCTGGACGTGCCCCACTTTACATGAAGGCATATCAATGTAACGTCGACTATTATCTATGCAATCTAGTAAGTTGGTCTTTCTTAGACAATGTTCCCTATCGAATTAGGCAGACAAGAGCCTAACACGTACTTACGCAAGAAATTAATAAATAGCTCTAAAGGCAACAAATGAAAAGAATAACTACCACAAATGAAACGGAAATAAAAAACAAGAAATAACAAACAAGGAAACTTTACCTGTTGTATTTTGCTCCTTTTCTCCTGAATCTCCGATTTGTGTCTTGCTATCAATTCCTTAACTTCAAGCTCAAGCATCGTTTTCTCTTTCTCAAGGTCTGATATCTAAAAAATCAAAATACAAAATATGTCTAAAATGCAGTTCAATTTGATACTTAGCTGCTAAGATTGACAGTATATTACCAAGATTAGAGAAGACGTGGTATAGTGGATAAGACAACGATCTTGCAAGCCAGTGGTTGTGAGTTCGAATCCGCGTCACCACAAAGCAAAAAATACCATTGATGAGAGAATGCAACGGGAGCCGACTCTCATAGACAGCTTACTTCCTACTAGTAAATTCCCTAACCCTAGCAATGGAGTCAGCTATGCTCGGCAAACAAGCATGCAAAATAATTACAGAGACTTGCATGCCAAAATGGTAAATAAAGCTTTCATTTCCTTTTACTTTCCCTTAGGTCTTTCTAGAATGATTTGTTCTAAGAAATACAACATAAAATACGGCTATTTGTGCATTACACTCGTATCTACACCAAGCAATGCAGCCGTGATTCGCCTTTTTCCTACACTTCATCGCTTGGTCAGGTCTTGTTTATAACTGTTTATCACAATCCTGCTCCTCACTATACTTGCATAGTAAGGCATCATTACAAGATCGCACTATCTTGAAAAATAGAAGTAAATGACGGCACAATAAAGCCCATCAGAAATAACGGTTGACCGCACTCGCGAGGGCTTCAGCTAAAAACCTGGGCTCCAAGGCATAAGTTTGACAAGCACAAATGAGGTTCGAATCAGTCAACATACAAAAAGGTTGGGAACTGACGGAGCCGGAATCAAAGTCGTTGATCAAGGTGGTAGTGGCATAATGCTAGGATGTTCCCTTCCTTACATCTGGTAATACAACCGCATCAAAGTATTGGTTAGTACCACCGCTTATGTATGGCTTTCCAGTCTGGCAATTCTGGCAAGATACACCTTTTGAAATACTTTCAAGAATCAGGCCCAGCAAAATTTAGCCCACAGAGGAACTATGGATAAATAATAACAAAAACATAATTTTGAAACAAATACTTGAAGGAGCATTAACTTATCTAGAAAGGAAATTGCAGGGGCTGCAATTATATTATCCAGCATACATCAACAAACGATAGCAGGTCTATTAGAATCTTGACAATTCACGAACCTGTTCTTCAGCAATAGACCGAGCTAATTCTTCTGATTCGGCCTTTGCTAAAGCAAGCTCAAGTTGTGCTGACAGGGAATTCCTAATGAAGCGGACAGGAATACGATAAAAAGTAAAGACCAATAAAAAAGTGCCACATTAATTAGTCATATGAAAACTTCTGTAGCCAAAATTCATGTCTCCGTGTTGTTTGTGGACTAATGAGTCTTCTTGACAATTACGTTTCTAAACAACATCACAGAAAACAGCATCGTGAATTCACGTCCCGAACATCCAAAAATAGCGCACAATCGCATTACGACTTGCATGCTTAGATCATGAATGCGGTCTGTTATCGTCGCCCATACATGTTGTCTCAATTCGTCTTGTTGTATGGTGCCAGATCCATTTATAATGTTAAACATTACGGGGTATACTGACTACAACGCTACTTCTAATATGAGATACATTTCACACAATGCATCAAAATGGTTACACAATAATGTACTACGTCTCATTTCAACCCTACATCGTCCAGTATATTGGATATAACGCACAGGTTGAGTGCTTGAATTATAAAATCAAGTAGAGATGACTAGTACGTACACAAGAGAAAACCATATCTGATTATAGAGAGCAAGTACTGGTATCAACCTAAAAAACTGGCGTGTGCATTGGCTACCTGTAATAAGAAGTTCATTACTAGTATGTTTATGTAACAAAAACTATCTTTCCCGGTTTTAAGAACTTAGTGTTAAGGCTAATAAAAATTGGTAAGATTTTCAAGGCTTAAGAGAAGACGTTAACCTCATAAAAACGATTATTGCTAAGATATTTTAACACCTAAAGTGATGCAACTGATTCAAAGACTAAAAGCATCAGGTCCTGAACAATAATCAAAATCGTTGCTCTGGAATCGGCAATATAAGTAAAGTATACAATACCACAAGAGAGTAATTTCAGAAAATGATATCCTGCGTCCGGTGACAATAAACAGTAGTCTGAATTAGCACTATCGGATTCAACTTGGAACCCTTTCAAGGAATGTTTTACAATATCTTATAAAAAACTTCAGTTGCAACTTTTACGCAAATCAGGTACTGTGATAAATACATCAGAGGGACAAACACATACCTGTCCTCTTGAAGCAGCTGTAATTCAGAATGCAAACTCTGAACTTGTTTCATCTGTTCATCAACTTCTTCCTTCAGCTCTCTCACTTGTGTTTTATACAATGTCTACAAGATACGGAAGTAAACACTATGATTACCTAGTGTCAACGAAATGTCTACGATTTAACGAGGGATGGAAAATCTTTTTCTATAAACAGATCCTAAAATGGTTAAAATTGTCAACGGTTCAATATGACCTGAAAACGTAAGCTTAAAAAAATAACTACTTAATTTTCAACAAGAACAGTGATGCAATCACAGTGACTAGTTCTGCGGGTATTTTGGAATAGCGTTTTGTTCGCGGCTTATAAAAATGGCTTGTAAAAATGCCCTTTACATGAAAACAAATGACCGTGAAACAGCGATATACACATATTTAATGTAATCAAACTACACCGGAATTCCAAAAAGGCGCGTAAGCCAGAACGCAGACAATATCAAGTACGACGTACGACTACGGACAACAATTCAGGATTTCCACCAAGATTTGAATTTGAAATTCCCTGATAATCACCAAGTCTTCAAGAGTATTTTGTCAAATTCCCAAAATCGCACCTGATGATCAAGTGACTAGGGCCAACAAGTCTGGAAACACATCCGAGTTCATTATACCATACAAAAAACGTTCAAGGAGCATTTTATTCCAATTATGTGAAACCAAAAAATATATGTAGTCAGTAAGCATGATGGAAATATTGCAGTAGTGCAAATATAAACTTTTAAGTGCAAGCAAAAGTTGATAAAAGATTTCGTAGACATTTTAAATTTACAACATCCTGGCCCATTAACAGACTTACACAATAAAAAAGAAATCGACAAATTATGAACCTTGAAAAATTCTTCACATTATGGACTCAGTGGAAGCCATATAGACAGGAACTTTATCACGACATGAGTCGTATGCTTTTTATGAGCTACGTTTCGAGAGACACTTTTCCCATCATCAGGCTCTTAACGAACAATAAAACTGTCACTGAGATTCAAGGTCTTGCCAGGTTTTCCAGAGAATCAAGTAAAATCCCTTAGATTTCCTAATCTTCCAGGTTTTCAGGTCATTGGGAACCCTGATAATTATATATATACGGGACACAATGTCATGCGAAGCATCAGTTTTATTAATTTAGAGGAAACAAAGTACACACACATCACCATTAACAAGCACTTACTGAGAAATATTGCTCCGCCTCTAACTGGTCTTGCAATTCTCGCATTTGAAGATCATCTTTAACACTATTACTGAAATGAAGAAAAATCAATACCCAAGTGAGTAAACAGCACCCTCTGTTTTTAATTCTATGCTCAACCTACAACATACGACAATCGACAGAATTTTACCTATAATTCTATTCTTAATACAAATGTCCAATATTTCTAACCTGTGTACTTATTCGATTTTTCCCTATGCCGTCATCATACGGTGACCAGCACAATAATTAAACTAACTAAAGAGGCATGGAACGTAGTGTATAAAACAGACATAGGGTCACATTCAACTTTATTTTTATACCTTATCTGAAACCAACACGTGTCCGCGACAGAATAAATTGTTAACCAGAGGGTATTAGGTCAAACTATGAATACCATGCTATGCAGCCAATATGTTATCACGTGACAGCTCTCATCCCACACTATGGTGTGTTGCCAAACTTAAAAACATTCTGTGATAGATAAAAAAGTCAGGCCAGGTAATGCAGATTCTTCTGATCAAACAGAAGGATGGCACTTTTTGTATGCAAATGACCTCAGCAGGCAGGACAGCTGTTCCAAATTTTCTAGTTCGAGAACGGGACTTTGTCTCTCCATGTTAGGAACCCTCAATAATACGAACTTTCGCCTTAACAAACTATAATTTTGTTCCATTGACTGTTAAATTAATACAAAAGCAGTCGCGATACAACGAATCCTCCCTACTATATATCAAAATATGCCCCCCGCCCCCGGCTCAGGCTTCGTTATACCGAGAGTCTGCATTAAACTGAACATGTTAAAGCTGGAAATTAAGAAAGGGCAACCATAAACAAATATTTGCAATACCCTAGATTTATTTCGTAAAATCTACTTGTCATGGTACGTTCACACGAAGACAGTAGTCGGGCTTTTCTACCTTTATTTTCCAATCTATACTATATCTCTGTATGCCTGTGTTTTGCGAACTCATTTCCACTCAATATTACCAGATCGTATGGCAACAGCATACCAGCCAACTATAGTTACCTCTTTAATTTTGAAAGCTGATCCTCCGCGAGCTTTTTGTCGTCCAAAGCAGCCTTTAAATCCTGAAGAGTGTCAAAAGAAGTGTTTAAGTAACTGCTTACGCCATAACTCATTGAAGATCTGTCGGCAACTAGTTCGACATGACTCATATTGTACAACAGTTCTGTTCAATACAAATACATTGCTTTTTTTATCAACAAGGTCAAGATGACGGATGTAAGCAGCGATCAAAGTACCGTTTACGTTTAAAATCCGTGATATTGTTTAAAATTACGCTCTAAACATAAATTGTGAAATACACGAAGAAAATGTCCTGCCCAAAGTTGGAAAAAAAAAACTTACTCGTTGTATTTGTTTGTCTGACGTCCTTAGTACCGTAAGTTGCTGCATTGCCTCTTTTAAGTCGCCCTGGAGGTCTGCTTTTCTATGCTTTTCATCTTCAACTGCGGCCGACAAACTATCGATCTACACGATAATGAAAACGTAAGACGGCAATGGTCTTAAGACATATTGTTCTGCCAATTCTTAAAAGATGTAACGAAGTTGAAATTTACGTTTATCAAAATCTTAAGTAACTTAGCGCTCGTCCCTATGGCAAGAGGCTGGCCCCATTACCCGGGCTGGCTCGCTTAGCCAACATCTAGCTATGGTTTTCTTGCTATGAAAGTCCGAGCTTATTTGTGATGCAGCAATCATTTCGGCCCAGTCGAGCGAGATGAAAAATTCTCATATAAACGCGGGCAAAATCCATCATGAATAACCGGGCCACCTCGCCTTGTGTAAATTGTCCCTTGCACAAGTGACGTTTAACAGTTCCTAGTACCATACTGGTCACTTAGCGAATATACATGGATAATAATAGCTGCAGATTTCCACCGTAACAAATTTGAAAAGTGTTTGTTCTCGGGTATTAGGTTAGCATTGAAAGAAAATAGGTGACAAAAATGCCACGGAAGTAACAGTACAACTCTGCGTACATGTGTATCAGTCTGTCGGCTGCATTCCTATCGCTATTTCATGCTTCTCCATAATCCTAAGAAAGGTTGAAGTATCGACTCATCACAAAATGAAGTTGAACTGATATCATGAAAAGTTATTCTAGCGTTCTACTATTTGACCTTAGCGTATACATGAAAGATGACTTTCAGATCCCAGTGCTTCGCCTGTAACACAAATAAGGCTGCACAGTTACTGTAGACGAATGCAATGCTACTTGCTATATGAGAACTGTTACGGGAAAATTATAAAAGCTATCAATTCAAAATAGAAGGGTGAGCAAGACATTACTTTGCTTTCTCGTTTACACTCAATAGTACCAAAAGTACGAATCAGATAGTTCGCTCCACTAATCTTCAGTACGTTTAACAAAGGAGGTATTCCACCATCAATCCCACTCTTCACATGTTATACAGTAATCCCAAGGGCGGATCCAGAGGGTTAACACAATGGCGGCTAAAACTGTCACAAAAATTTTTCAAATGGTTTCCTAACTGCAATAATTTTAGTGATAAAAGCCCTTTCTGAGTTTAAGGCCTTTCCCCACGGGACCGCAGAGGTCTACTCTAGTCTCACAGGATAAGCAACCAGGAGTTGATAGCATCATGCCAAATACATTTCCTGAATTCGCCAAGTGGAACAAACAATGAGAAAATGAGTTGTGGGTTAAAGGGAAAGATATTGTAGAAAATAAGAAGAGCTTTAATCACTAAAATTATTACAATAACAAAAAAACGTTTCAATAAAGTTTTGCTTATAATCCTACGGCTGCAGCCGCTTTTGATGCAACCCTCTGGATCTGTTCCAGAATCCAATACTCTAGATGTGTTAAAATACAACAACAATAACGAAGGAAAGCACAATTGTCTTTTTTGCCTCATGCGTTCTTAATAAGCCGTGCCAAATATTTGTCTACAAGATCATATTTACAACGCCGAAGTGCTCTAGTACCTGTTGCTGGGCTGCATGGTATTCTTCTTCAACACGTTCTAGCTTTTGTCTCTCGTTCTTCAAATCCAAAGACATAACATTGCACTGTCTCTCAAGTTCAGCAGCTTTGGATTCGGCCCTTGTGCGAAGATTTCTTTCATTGTCTAACTCCCTAGCAGCTAAAGAAATAAAGAAGCAAGACAGAGAAAAAGAAGGTAGTAGATGTTTAACTTGTTCGGTACATCAGTTTTCTTTTACCAGAACAAAAAACAAACACAACTGTCTTATGAACTTCTCAAACGGGAAAATAAATTCATTTGAGAGAAGAGAAGTGTAAAATGGGTAGTATCAGAATACCCGAATTCAAATGCGAAAAAGTCACAGCAACTTGCAATAAGTAAATTGAAACTTTACTGACTTGAACCTTACAACTACGAGAGAAGCAGGGGAAAATGCCGAAAAACGCACGCACGCAGACAAACTGTACACCCAAATATACGCACAGAATACACAACTGTACGTACAGAACAAAAAGCTACACGCATGCACGCAGACACAATTGTACACCCATATATGCACAGAATACACAACCGTACGTACAGAACAAACAGCTACACGCATGCACGCAGACACAACTGTACACCCACATATACGCACAGAATACACAGTTGTACGTACAGAACAAACAGCTACACGCATGCACGCAGACACAACTGTACACCCACAAATACGCACAGAATACACAACTGTACGCACAGAACAAACAGATACACGCACATATAACTGTACGTGCACAGACAATCACATGAACACAACACAAAACTGTACGCAAATAACACACAACTGTACGCACACAACACACATTAACACGCACTGAGAGTGCATAAAGCATATCATCAACATAGCAACGTATATGCATGTATTTTGATGGAAAAAACGAGCAAGATACTACTATTGAAAAGATAATTTATATAGCTCGCCGTCACGATAATATTAGGTAAGAATTTTAGAATTTAAGAACAGGAAAGTGGGATTCGGGACAATGAAAGTAAATCCTGTTAGTATTGAGAAAGAATATAATGAATTACACAGGCAAGATGAATTTCCAACATGACAAAGATCAGCTCTGTATCAGCAAAATCTAAAAGCTCGTGAGCATCCAGTCTTTCATTTTTGTTGCAAGGCAGATTCTCCAGTTGCAAGTACACTTACTTTTGGTTTCTACGCCGGCTCTTTCTGTCAACTTCTTGTTGTCAGCAGATGACTTGGCAAGCTGAGCCTATTGTAAAAAATTGCAACAGTGATAACAATCACAACAAAACGCAAAGCGCCAACAGCAAAGTAACAAGGAATTAAAGGCATGCTAAGATATAAGAAAGATCCAGTCACTTGATACTTGAGAGTTCAAAAATCAAAAATACGAAATTGTGATTTCAAACTGTGAAAGCTACTTAGTCCACAAATAAAGTTCATCAGTTTCACAGAATGCGCACCATATCGACCAATAGTTTGTTGTTGACACTGATTTGTCAATGGCATTCAGAAATAAAAACGCCATCTAAAAACCATACGTGAAAAATGTGGAAGTAAAAAAGTAGGAAGTAAAGCGTCGTCGGGTTAAGAATGCAACAATGTGCAGTGGGGAAAAAAAGCATTACAGCGTAAAGGATGTTGGCAGTGGCGTCATTGACGGGGGCAGGGTGCGACCGCCCCCTGGCAGGTCATTCTCAAATTTTGGGTCCCCTTAGACTAACATAAAAAGATACCTGTAAGAAAAAATATGTATTGGTAAGGCCCCTTGTGAGCTGTTTGCCCCTCCTGGCCGAGAAGGTCAATTACGCCCCTGGATGTTGGAAAGAGGCCTTAAGGGCCTATACAAGGCTTAAACAACAGAACAGACGGAGAGGTTAGCATGTGGAAGCACGCTCGAGTATTCTGACAAAGGGTACAAGCATTCAGAGCGAGGATAAATTGCATTGTGCTACGGGAGTAATACCTTACGAAGATGCATCATTCCATGGCCTGGAATTAATGGAGATGACGAATAATCGATGGTATGAAGGTTGAAAACAGGCTTGCAAGACATCGAGATAAGACGATCCGTCTATTCTCAGGATGTGGTAAAGGCGATCCAAGTTAAATAATTTCATCTACAATTTTAAATCAAAAACTACCTTGAAATCCAGTTTGGCCTGATCATGTCTCTGTTGTAATTGTTTGTATTCAAATTCAATGTTTGCTTTTGACTAAACCAAATAAACAAAAGAAATATACATTATCAAAGCTGCTGGGGTGTCCTAAGGGTTACAAAGTTCAGACAAACATCTAAGAAATAACACCACCACCCTCACTAATTAACATTGACACCAGTAATTATTAACCAGTAATGGCATCTGCCGTGATCGAAAAACTTCACTTTTCTACCCTAATTACGTAGTTTAAAAAAACTAGATTCATATTTATACAAATGGAAAAAACCAAACTCTGTCAACAAAGATCGCTCAAGACTCACCATGTACTACAGCCGAAAATCTACTACTACTGGACAGAAATTCCTACGGATGTAGCTAACAATTTCAAGCTGTATACAAACCTCACTTCACGAACATAGCATTTCACTTAATTCAAAGACCTGTGAGTCTCTTTAAGAATACTGGTAACTTAATTTACCCGACTATCATTACAAGCAATGTAGTCATTCACGTTCCTCGCATAAAATCCCATCCAATAAGCAAGTCCTTTTACGTTGTAAGCCCGTTATCGCTCGTATTTATTTTATCTCGAACGTATCGCGCTTCATAGGAACGTCTCTTGGAAAGGCATGCCTTACCAAACAGGTCCCTCAGGTGTAGCCTGGCTCCCACCAACATTGGTTCGCACTCCAGTACCGAAAGCGGGCTGTCCACTTTCCTTAAAACCTGGCCGCCCTGGTGCCTAAAGACGATGTTTGAAGCAGAAACACTGATGACAGCAGCAGTAACAACAACAGTATATCTGATTTAGGTTCCATCACAAGGGATACCACAAGGAGGCACATCGTTATATATCGGCTTCTCTTATTGTCTCGTGACTTCGAACACATATGTCCTGACTTATCAAACATACGCAAAATTAATCAGATTTTACTGAGGCTCTAACTTGTGTCTTATAATTGGGTCCAAAACTTTATCAATTTTAATGCTTTGATGTGCAGGTAGTTAAAATTGTGCACCTTATACTATTATGTACGCAGCTTAAATTGCCTTTCTTTGAACAAATTAGAAGACTGTCTTCACACAGCCAAACCTGGACGAATACAAATGGTATGACGTCTCTTGAACTACGTCTCCAAAATTGCACGCCTAATCATCCAAGTACAACAAGAGTCTCAGGGATAGCTTCTCTTTCTTAAATTAAAAGGTAATGTTTACACAAGAAAGAGAATATCATGTCAAGCAGTACCTTCTCTAAATTGATCAACTCTTCTTGAAGCTTTTGAGTGTTAATTCCGTCCTGTTTTAATTTATTCTTAAGCTGATCAAGTTCGTCTTTGAGAGTTGAGTTTTGTTTCTCAAGTTCTCGACGGATATCCTTAGCATGCTTCACAGACCCGATTTCTGCCTCAAGAGCGGCTTGGGCTCTCACTAATTCCTTCTCTAAGTTCACCTGAATAAGAATGTGAAATACATAACAAATGTTGTTGTGAAATACATACATCTAGATACATCTTTAAATAATTATTGAAAAAAACAAACTAGGAAATTTTCACGAAGGGAAGAATCGAAGAAAGAAAAAGAAAAAAACAGCGGAAGGAAATGCTTCTGGTGCGGTCAACTAGGGAGCTTACTGAACTGCTGCAGTTGGTGTACGACAGAGATGTTTTAAGCATCCTAGTTGCAAACGCCAGACTCTGATACGACACAAGACGAGGAAGCAGATAAAAAAGGTTAAGGAGAAGGAGTAGGAGGAAGAGGAGAAGGAGTAGGAGGAAGAGGAGGAGGAGTAGGAGGAAGAGGAGAAGGAGTAGGAGGAAGAGGAGAAGGAGTAGGAGTAGGAGGAGAAGGAGTAGGAGGAAGAGGAGAAGGAGCAAAAGCAGGATGAAGGGGAAAAAGTGCAGGAGGAAGAGGAGGAGCAGGAGGAAGAGGAGGAGCAGGAGGAAGAGGAGAAGAAGCAGGAAGACGAAGAGAAGAAATCAGTCATAAAAGCGCCATCATTACACGAGAACGTATCTTGGCGAACTTCAAGAAAATCTGTCGTATTCAACACTGAATGATGTAAATATTGCAATAGTGATAACACCTTGGGGAAAGGGAGCGTAGAACAGCAGGCGGATACAACTAGGATTCGAACTTAAAACCCTTCATTTCATCCACTGACAGGAAATTCGAGTAATGACACCTTTATGCTCCATTGAAGGCTTACTAAAGTCGTGTATACACAGACACAATGCCTAGAACTTGAAGGTGTATAGAACAGTATGCAAAAATACAAACTTTGTGATCATACAACTCGAACAAAATCTTTCCGTCTCTACTAAGCCACGCATCCACTATTTTCAGACAGGTACTGACTAATAGCGGAGTCAAGTATTTGCTAAACTCTTCGGTCTACAGGCGTGAGATGGCTGTTCCCGTAAACTAACTACAAAAACAGAGGGTCCATAATGATAAAAGGCTTGAATTGCACTTTGATCCCATCTAGTGTGCTGTCATAAACGGCCGTCAAAACCATTAGTCTTGAGGGTCTCCCTCACTACAAAAAACAATACCTCAAAAATTATCAGGAACAAATACAGAGGGGTTCAATCCGCTTTCCCTATGAAGATGAAAATTACACGCCAGTATATTCTCCAAATACAGGGACTTGCGCCAGAAAAAAATACGTCCTCTGCAAGTACTGTACGCTAACATCAGCGATACATGAAAAAGGTAACATGATAAGTAATATTTCTAAGGTAGTTGTAACAGATCTACGTTGATCGAGGCTACGAAAACAACCTACCTTTTGATCACTAAGCAATCTGTACTTATCCTTTAACTCGTTCTGCGACTGATCAAGGACAGCCTGGGCTTTCTTGAGATCACTTTCGCTTTTTCTTAACTTATCGTTGGTATCTGTTTCTTTTCTAAGTTTTTCTTTCAAATCGATGTTCTAGGAAAGAAAAAATGAATATAGTCCTTTGAAGATGCAAACCAAACTCGAAATGACAGAGTAAACTTTCAGTGTCTACTTAGACTAAGAACAATGTCACTGCGGTACTAACGGAAATTAAACACAAATTAAAAGCTTCTCCACGTGTCAATTTTCTTGCTACAATTGGAGCTGGAGATACAAGACGTACATTGTTAAAAAAAACATTCTTCTAACTTTCTTCTTACCTCTTTTTCGATCGCTTTCATTTTCTTATGTAATTTGTTCAGTTCCTCTTTGGAGTCGAATTCAGCATCAATCTTCTGTTGAAGTTCATGGAGTTTGCTTTCCAATTTCTTCTTTGCATCTTGCTCAAACTCAGCTTTTCGTTGACTCTGAAATGCAGTGACAAAATATCAAGCACACTCATAAACAAAAAGCTACATATATGTACAGAATGCCTATTTTACAACCACACTTTCTATTTCGTTCTAGTGCAGGGTTATTCAGATAAATTAGTACTCCCCACTCCTGTGAGGATAAAGAAAATGCTATCATGCAACCTAGATCAACTGACTGGAGCCTTGCAGGTCAAAATTCACGGATGGATCGTTTTCTATACCAAACGGGCGGTAAAGCGAAAACTTCCATCTTAAAATTCATAATACAATCATGTGGCTTACACTTCTTGAATTATTACAAAAATAAGTGTAGCTGAATACATCGGGTAAAGTTGTAACTATCTAGTAAGACACAAAAGCCACAAGTGCGATCTCCTTGTGCACGTTCATTTATTTTTAGACAACAACAAACGTGGTCTTGAAATAATGACCTACTGTGTGGCACAGACTAATAAACGAGCTCTGAATAAAAAATCGACGGCTGGAAAGTGAGAGCGGAGAAAAGCTAGAGACGGGCAGACAGAAAGCAAGCAAGCAAGCAAGAAAGAAAGAGAGAGAAAGAAAGAGTAAGACAGAGAGAAACTGAAACATATTTTTTAACAATATAAATTCTATGAATTATAACCTTTACTGAGTTAGTCGATTGACACTTTAAGTCGTGTGTTGCAAACACACGCACTAGCACATACATCAAATCTCTAGTTAACTGACGCAAGATGCTTTAGACTGCAAACGCAAAAATACAATTATTGTCCATGTTGATAGGCTAACTATACTGCTTATTGGTGTACGTGAGTCCTTGTTTAAGGGTAAACAATTTCATTCACACGGTGAATCACAACAATACATGTATGTATTTATTTATTTACTTATTCATTTATACATTTATTTATTTACTTGTTTGTTTCTTTATTAAAATTAAAATTAATTGTTAATTTGTTAATTTATTGTTTGTTTGTTTATTTATTTACATATTTATTCCTTTACTTGC